>CM064567.1:46368273-46466914 GCA_032716605.1 Paralithodes platypus | reverse complement strand
CACACATAGCCACTCCACCAGAAATGAAATGCAAAGCTCAATCTTACATAAAACAACATATCAACATAAAGAAAATCTTATAACCCCTCCCAAACATAATAGTATAATTTTAGCCTGCTATGCTCCCAGAACGAGCATCACAGAGCCCAGCCTCCTAAGTGAAAGACAGGTTCAACTTAGGACTTTAGCTATAACATTGGCAACTTACAATTAACTATCAAAAGAAAGTTTTTATGTGATTTTTGTGATTTAATTTTAATGATGTTTTTGGCGGCTGCTCTACAGGGGCAAGCCTAGTTTTTCTCCACTCTCAACACACACTGACTGAACGGTGAGGGTTCTCCTGCAAACAGACCCTCCCGTGACAAACAATCAGCCAAAACATTATCAGTGCCCTTAGCATGCCACACATCCAACTTGTGTTCCGGCAGCACAACAACACCTGACACTGATAAACTGCCCAGTTCATCACAAGACTGGCATTTCTCTTCGCTCTTTCCGGCAACGGGACCTGCCAAAAGCCTTTCACTAGTTCTACCTTCGTGATAGGCGATGAAGCCCCAAAGCGGTCTATGGTGTCGTCAACTCTCGATAAGGTATAGGCATCTGTCTGGTATAATGCACACACTCTCTTGCAATCAACACACACACTGATCTTGCCACTTAACTCAGGTTGTAAAGTTACAGGCAACGACCACTCACGACATTCCTTATCCCTCAGACACTTCGTCAACACGTAATCCAGCTCTGCTTGCACCACAGGCTGTCAAGCAGGATTTATACGGTAGGGAATTAAACTGAGCCTTGCACTGTCTCCAGCCTCCATGTCGGATTCTACCACGTACATCAGGCCTGGAGAAGCAACAAACATGCGGATGCACTGCCACAGCCTAGTAAACAACTTATCTCGCAGAACAACATGCCTAGTGCCCTCCCACAACCCAGCCGAGACCGCAGCTTCTAACCTGTAGTCTCCCTCCTTCTCCACCTTCGTCCCTAGAACAGCCAGGTCATGAGAGGGACAATCAGTACCACCTGTGCAGTCACTCCCATAGTTCATTATTGCTAAGGCTTCCCCGCCGATACTGTACATGCGCACCCCCATATTCCTTGCAACTACATCTGCCTGCGCAGCATCACCGCTTTTAGCGACATGGCCAGATACAGTCGGTCTATGGTAGGGCTGTTGCATTCGACTAGAGCAGCATTGGGAGGCTACGTGACAACCGGGCACATCCACTCCACAGCCAACCTCCCCAATCTGCTCAATGTCCTCCTTCTGACCACCACCCTTGGATGCCATGGGTCGACCCTGACCTGACAACCATGTCCAAGCCTCGTCGCCCACCTTGAACCACCGAAACAATGAGGCTAACGGTCTCCCAACATTCACGTGACCTGCCCGCGGAACATCTTTACACCGCCTGAGTTGTGAGGCTCAGGGGCTCGGCACGACCAGTGGGGTATGAACCGAGCTGGTGCTGGAGCGCTGCACACTGATGCTCAGGCAGGTGCTCTAGCGCTTCCACAGCCACCAGACTCGTGTCCCCCGCCCACTGCTCCGCCGAGACATGACAATCCCTACTCTCCTCCACCTGTGCCCTACTGCCCCCCTCTCCTTCTCCGCCTTGGCCGCTGCAGACCAACGCAGGGACAGTAGGCTGCTCAGGTGGTTCCCTCACAAACTCCTCTAACAGGTTCACATGACATGTTTTCCCGTTCTTGTATGTTTGATCTCGACAGCACCATTACCACACTTCTGAACTTCCGGATCCTCCAACTGCAGTTTACAAATATCTGAGGGAACCAACCTGTCTAAGTGCTTCCGAAGCAACCCAAGTCCTCCCCCAATATCAAACTGAGCAACCCTTTTTTCACTCGGTGTGTAACGTTGCTGCCTCGGAGTCTCTTCCTGCCCTACCTTCTCACTAGCTGTGACAGATCCTGGGGCTTCTCCAGACTCCAACAATGGTGCCAATACTGAATCGCCAATAAGAGCTGCTGGTACTAAACTCTCACCAACATTAGCCATCTTCTTCCAACCGTTCCTCCATTGATCAGAAGACTGAGGAATAGGCTGTGACACTTTGGATGCAAGAGGTCTTGTAACAATGCACGCCATAGGTTGTACTTTACACTTCTCTACCCACTCCTGTTCCTCCCTACTCACGTCGGCCGGCTTCTCGGCAACGACTAAGGGTGAAACCTCAGAAGTAGGCACCGCAAAGTCGTTGCCGAGAAGGAGGTCGACGCCCCCAACAGGCAAGTTCTCCACAATTCCCACATCCAACTCTTGTGTCACACCATCTACCTCCAGTTCCATCCTGACCAACGGGTATGACCTGATAGCATTGATACCTTGCACCACAACCACCCGTGCCGCGTTTATTGGTCTACCAGTAAAGTTCTTCATTAAAGTCTGAGAGGGACCCGTATCTCGCAACAGCTCAACTCCATGCTTCTTACCAGCCCACTTCACGCAGCCACGCCCTCGATGGTCCCAAAAGACATCGCGGACAGGGTTCGAGCCTTTCGGATTCTTCTCCACTGGCTGTGTCCCAGCCTCTGACGTTATACCCCGGGCAAACTCCGACGACTTCGGGGACACCCCAAGGTTGCGAGCCAAAGACACAACTGCATTAGGTAGCTTGCTTGGACAGGCTCTTGCAAAATGCCCCTTCTCATGACAATGAAAACACTCTAACTCCCCCTTGGGCTTCCCATGAGGTGGGGAAGGGCACTGACCCTTCTTAAACGGGACGGTACTAGGTTTATGGTCAGTTTTGGTGTTGTTGCTCTTGAAATAGTGTAATTATGTGTATCAGTGTTTCGGGGAGGGGGAGGGTTATGCTCCTTATTGCCTGCATCACTTCTCTGTGCAAGACCGCACCCACGAATCAAAGATAACCGAAGGTCAGCCATCTCAGCTGCCGCCTGAAGAGTTTTCGGGTTCTTTTCTTTAATATTCAACGTCAGATCGCCGCCCGTACACTTGAAAAAGAATTCTAGAAGCATCAGCTGTTTCAACTCCTCAAACGTCGATGCCTTCTCAGAACGCAGCCAGTTTCTAAATGCATCGGACAGATCCCGGGCATGCTCAAGAAAGGTGCACTCACGACCCTTCGTTACACCCCGGAACTTCAATCTGTACGTCTCGGGTTGTAATTCATATGCCCGCAGGACAGCCTCCTTCAATACCTCATAATCGATGCAAGACTCCAAGGGCAACGCATCATATGCCTTGAGTCCTTTGCCAATCAACCTAGAGGAAACAAGGGCTGCCCACTTAACCTCGGGCCATTGGTGCTCCCGGCACTTCTTCTCAAAACGCATAATAAATTCAGTGACACCCGACTCGTCAAATACAGGGACCAACTTGAGCAGGTGCGATCAAGACCTCGATTCCCAGAATCGAGACGCTGCCCTGTCGACTCCACCCGAGATTTCTCAAGATCTCTGTCTGCACAATACTACGTAGCCTCAACCTGAAGCTCACCCTTTCTCTCCTCAGCCTGAATCCTGACCATTTCAATCTCAGATTCATGCTTTCATTGCTCAATCTCAAGTCTGGCCCTTCTCTCCTCAGCCTGAATCTTGGCCATCTCAAACTGCCGCTGCTGGTTAGCCATCTCAAGCTGGAAGAGCATCTCTGGAGTCAAACCTTGAGGAGGAGGAGATGCAACAATTGGAGACCCACCCATGTACAAACCACGCTGCCAGTGACTATCGGCCTGCGGGAACGTACCCGGCTCCGAAGCCCGAGGGGGCGCCATGGTACGAGTCGAGTGGAATGGGGGCTGGGCCGAAGGTGCCCCAGCTCCCACTCCACCCGAAGCCCCACTCACCCTGCCAAGCACACAGGCCACCAGGTCACCTCTCGACATGCTGCTAGTGCCCACATGCCCCATGACCGTGGCCAAACACTGGAGACCATACCGATCAATCCCCGACACCCGGTCAACAGTAATAGGTATCTCCAGAAACTTCCTTGCATCCTCCTCACTAGTTATAACTCCAATGCCTTCTGACAAACCCCGCTGCTGCACCTCAGAGTCTGTTTCCCGTACTGCATCCCCACTGTACACTGATCCGTCGTCCGACATAATGTCCACCAAAAATTCTCAACGTTTATAAAAAAAAAAGAGAAGTACCTAAACTCTTATGTAGCACTATTCACTCAAAAATGCTTGAAGACTCTTAAGTGTTATACTAATTGCCAACAAAAAAATCCACGTGTCTACTATATTCCTTTAAACAAAACAAATGACCACAACACTCCTGCAATATTTCTCCAAGTTCACAAAATCTTAAGCAAAGTCGGCATTTGTTACGACCGGGGCTCGTATAAAACAAGGGCTCTTAATCATTGGACTAGAAAGGCACATAGCCACAACGGTAACACTAGATCCAACCCTCGAACTTATAATGCCGGCGCACAAAAAACACTGATACCCTCCAGAGTTAAATCTGCGATAACGGGGTATCCTATAACTCGGTATAAGTGCACTACTACTACAGGCTGATGATCTCTGATACAGCCTGATCACAACAACATACAATTACGTTAATAAGGTATACAAGGAAAAGATAGCAATCGTAATTAAATCACTGCAATGATTTAATGCAAACTAGAAGAAAGTATATTTAAAGTTACTCTAAACAATAATGAACTGTCACTCCTATACTAAAGAAAGTGAACGAAAGTCCCAAAGCATCGAGCAGGAATCTTCTGAAGAAAGTCTGATACTGGGGTAAGATGATCGTATCGGATTTTGAACTGTTATATAAAGCAGGGACAATATAAGATAAGTGTAAAGACAGTGTGACGCCTGCAGCTCAGCAGAACGCCAGGTGGGCTCAGCCGCTCGCTTGGCCACTCGCTTGCACTCGCCGGAGCAAGGTATTTGGCTACAGTCTATCTACAATGTTGTTCTTTCTTTCATAGTGTTCGTGTTGTTACAGACAGTCCCGTGGAGGTCTTTATTTTCGTCTGTGACAACGGGAAGCATTTTATATCACGAGTTGAACATAGGATGCATTGTATATAGTTAAGGAGAGAGAATAATATAGGCAGTAGTGTGTGCATGCGTATACATGTGCTGCCTCCCCCCTCGCTTTGTAGTCTCACGCCCCTTGATTGGCTGATGGTTTCTGGCGCCTTCTGCAGCCCTGCTGCCTGGTGACGTAGCAGCCTGTGATTGGCTAACCACCATGCCTTTGTGTGTGATCCTGGAGGGGTCCCGAGGAGTTCCTTCCTCAGAGCTTTCCTGACTAGCATACCCTTCACATGTCCCTTGCCCCCCTGTCTCCCGACTTCTACCTATAGAGCACTTTCTCTCTCTCTCAACTTCTTACCTCTCATTCTTCTACTCTATTTAATATCATAACTTCCCTTTGGTTCTGCACGATTTCATATATCGGTCATCGTATTATATGCTGAAGCTCTCAGATAACACATGTTTAGTTAGGCATTTTGGAAGGGTTACCAATTGTGTCTGTAGAGGTTCGACACACTCACGGTGTCTTCCTTCCTGTATCTTGGTGGTCTGCTGGGGGATTTAATGCTAGACTGGGATAAGGCTACTGGTGTTGTGATTTCCATGTGTACTAGGTTTTGTTGAACCTGTACAATCGCAACGGAGACGTGGGAAGCCTAGGTGGTCTTTCTGACTGTGTACCTTGTGAGTTTAGCCCTGTGTTGCGAGTGAGGGTTTTTGCCTCTGCCACCCAACACTGTGCTAACTCGTTTGCTTTGACTTTGAGAGGGTCGCCAGGAGAGAACCAGATACTAGCGATCTGGATATCTCAAGAGAGCACCCCGTCAATTAACGTAATTTGGCCGCACAGCCTTAAGGACTTCGCTAGGCTACGAGCCGCTTGCTCAGCCATTGTTTCCTAGCCTACTACATCCCAGCTAGACTTTATTCGCCTAGCAGACACCAGATTTAGATTATAAACTCTTTCTGTTATGTATGCATTATTATTCTCCTACAGAGACCCCGAAAACTTATTTTACAAGAGTAAAAAATTGAAGGCAATTACCCAAAAAAAACAGGTTATTGCGTGCTCACGCGCACGCACGTGGACTTTGAGTTTTCAACCATCGGCACGGTTGCATGGGATACGTACACAGTTCCCATACAAATCTGAGCCCTCTTGAGTGGCTACACCTGAGGTTACGGTCGGCGCAATTAGGGTGACGCGCCAGGCGCGTCTCTGGGGCTGTGTGTTACATACATCGCCGACGCGTCAGGCGCGTCGCTGGGGCTGTACGGGTTAAATCATTGCAGTGATTTAATTAAGATCTCTATCTTTTCCTAGTATACCTTATTACCGTAATTATATGTTGTTGTGATCAGGCTGTATCAGAGATCATCAGCCTGTAGTAGTAGTGCACTTATACTGAGTTATAGGATACCCCGTTATCGCAGATTTAACTCTGGAGGGTATAGGTGTTTTTGTGTGTCGGCATTATAAGTTCAGGGGTTGGATCTAGTGTTACCGTTGTGGCTGTGTGCTTTCCTAGTCCAATGATTAAGAGCCCTTGTTTTATACGAGCCCCGGTCGTAACAACAGACAGTGTCAACTGACACGGGAATAACGATAAATGCACACTAGTATTATCTCCAACAACAAAAGAAGTCCTTTGTCAGGCAACTCAAAAAAACCTGCTCAGGTTGTGCAACTCGACAACAACCAGGGCTTACAGTCAACGTGAATAAGAATGCTGCATACATAACATAAGAGTTTATAATTCTAAACGGGTGTCTGCTAGGCTAATAAGTCTAGCTGGGATGTCGTAGGCTAGGAAACAATGGCTGAGCAAGCGGCTCGTAGCCTAGCGAGGTCCTTAAGACTGTGCGGCCAAATTAAGTTAATTGACGGGGTGCTCTCTTGAGAGGTCCAGATCACTAGTATCTGGTTCTCTCCTGGCGACCCTCTCAAAGTCAAAGCAAACGAGTTAGCACTGTGTTGGGTGGCATAGGCAAAAGCCCTCACTCGCAACACAATGCTAAACTCACAAGGTACACAGTCAGAAAGACCACCTAGGCTTCCCACGTCTCCGTTGCGATTGTACAGGTTCAACAAAACATAGTACACATCGGAAATCACAACAACAATGGCCTCACCCCAGTCTAGCATTAAATAGCCCAGCAGACAGCCAAGGAATAGATAGGGAGACACCGTGAGTGTGTCGAACCTCTACAGACAAAATGGTAACCCCTCCAAAATGCCTAACTAAACATATAATATCCGAGAGCTTCAGCATATAATACGATGGCCGATATATGAAATCGTGTAGAACCAAAGGGGAGTTATGATATTAAATAGAGAGGAAGAACGAGAGGCAAGAAGTTGAGAGAGAGAGAAAGTGCTCTATAGGTAGAAGTCGGGGACAGGTGGCAAGGGGAGATGTGAAGGGTATGCTGGTCAAGCAAGCTCGGAAGAGAGTAGCTCCTCGGGACCCCTCCAGGATCACACACAAAGGCATGGTGTTCAGCCAATCACAGGCCGCTACGTCACCAAACAGCAGGCCTGCAGAAGGCGCCAGGAACCACCAGCCAATCAAAACCGAGAGAAAGCCACGCGGGCAAGGGACTCCTCCGGGAGGGAGGAAGGAGGAGGGAAAACAACACTCTCCTCCCACGCTGCTCGCTCGCTCTCTCTACTTCACTACAATGCATCTTATGTTCAACTCATGATATAAAATATAATGCATTGTCACAGGCGAAAATAAAGACTACTGCCTGTGACGTGACGATTCAGGAGAAAGAAAGTACAACATTGTAGATAGACTGTAGCCCATTTCACTGCCCTGGCGAGCGCTAGTGGCTACCGGGAGGCGATTCTGCCAACGCTGGCAGGCGTCGCAATCAACAGCAGATGCAGATGCAGCAGGAGCATTTGAGAGAAACAAGGTCACTACAAGAACTGGTTCACAGAAATCAGAGGGACCAACAAGATCAACAGAGAGAAATGCAGCGGCAGATGATTCAGCTGCTGCAACAACTGGTCCAACAACAAGACCAAAAATAAACTGATGAAAGGAACAAAAGTGTAATATTAAACATATATAAAGGCAAGGGGGACTCATTGGATAGGGGAAATTATAGGGGCCTGAAAATGCATGACAAAGTCATGAAGGTCTGTGAGAGAGTCTTTAAAGGTATAAGGGAAAGCATTTCTATCGGCGATATGCAGTACGGTTTCATGCCAGGACGTGGCACAATCTATGCTATCTTCATAGTCAGGCAGCTGCAGGAAATATATCTACTTAAAGAAAGGGACTTTTAACCCATGTATATGACTATTTGCTCCTGATATTTCCGCATAGGGAATGTATGACTCCCTCACCCCTGACGCAGTTTATAAGTACCGGTACTAAGTCATCTGCGTATAGCAGTTCCCATGGGAGCCCAACTCTGAAATCACCAGATAGTGCCTCCAGAACCATAACAAAGAGGAGAGGGCTTAACACAGAGCCCTGATGAACTCCGACACAAACTGTAAACTCCTCACTCCCATTTGCGAGTCTTCATACACCTTCATTATTACATGCACCAGCCACTCCTCTACGCAAAGCTTTCTCATAGCCCACTGCACAACTTCTCTGGGTAGGATACCCTGAAACATTGGAAAGACCTTGACACAAGTATGCAAGAAGCAGCTGTAAGATGTGAGGAAAGGAGAGAAGAAAGTGAACTGTTGAGACAAATACTGAAGAAAATGGAAAAAACACAGACAGGTCAATGTAGTGTAGGAAATGAAGAACAGAACAAAGAAACAAAAAAGGGTGATGGTGAAAATGAAATGTGTAACTTAAAGAGCCAAATAAGGGACCTAAACCAAAAACTTTTGAAAGCAAATGAAGAAATAATAACAGACTGAAATTGAAGATAGACTAAGAGGAAAGCTAATAATAATGAAAGAGGAAAATGCTGCTCTAAGGAAAAAGTGGGACTATGAAAACCAAGAAAAAATTAGTAAAGTTTATGAACAAATGGAAGAAGATAATAGAAAAAAAAAAAATGAAAAAAATGAAGCTGATAGAACAAACGTGATACCAGTAAACCAACAACAGCAAAATCAAGATCACAGACAAAATGAAAAAGAAAAAAGGGAAAGAGAAGCAAAACCGGCAGAAGAGAACAAAGAAATACAAGATCCCATGCCGACATACACAAAATCACAAACTGAAAAAGGGAAGGTACAAAAAGAAAAAACAGCTTGGAATGGACAGCAAAAGAAGAAAAAACAGACTCAAGAACCACTTAGAAAGGTTAAGGAAAATGAAGGACCTCAAACAAAAAATTATAGTACCGGTACCAATACTGAAATAAATAAAGGGAGAAAAAAAAGAGTGTATAATTATACTACACGAAAGGATGGTGTAAATACGGTGACTGGTGCTACTACTACCACCAAAAGAGAGAACAATGCTGGTTCTACACGAGAGGGTACTGTAAAAATGGTGATTACTGTACGTATGAACACAGCAAACAGAGTACCGGTAATCCCCAAACAAAAAACCCTAAAACAAAAAAACAAAACCGAAAAATAGTGGAAGAAAACAAAACGGAAGTAGAAACAAATGAAAGTGAACTAGAAGAAAAGAAAAACGAACAGGAAAATAAGAAAATCAAAGAAAAGGCAATTTTGTTTTCGGGAAAACAAAGAAAACACAGTAAAGAAACTAATAATGAGAATGGAAGAAATGTGGAAAGAAATAAAGAAAATTCAGGGGGAAGACAAGTAAATAAAGAGAATCAGAAAGAGGCAAACACCATCAATAATAGGCCTAAACAAAAACAAAGTTCAAAAGAGGAAAACTTTGTAATTAAATTAATAAATATTCAAGGATAAACTAACATAAAAATTGCAGAAATAGAGAAATTGGTGGATACAAATCAGATAATTTGTTTAACAGAAACTCAATTGAAATATGAAAAAGTAAAGATTAGTGACCATCTGAAAATTATTTCAAAAATGAGAAATAAGGAAGAGAAAAAGGGTGGAGGTTTAATGATTATGTACAACAAAAACTCAAATTTAAGTGTAGAAAAGAAACAAAATTCAAACCATGATATTATGCACTGCATATGTCAACAAAAAGGATTCAAATTTAATAGAATTCTTGTTTACTTCCCTGCAGGTGATAAAGAAGAAGATAAAGTAAAGAGCAAAGAGATGGAGACTGAAGTAGAAAAGATATTGGAAGGTATAATAGAAGAACCTTTCATGATCCTGGGTGACTTTAACGGACACTTAGGCTTTATAGGAAGACAGAAGTTAGATAAAAGAGGGATGACTATAATAAAGTGGATGGAGGACCATAATTTAGTGCACCTGAATACAGATGAGAGGTGTGAAGGTGTAAACACTTGGGAGAGAGGAGAACAGAAGAGCACAATAGATGTTGTGCTAGTGAACAATCAGCTCTACAAAAGGTTTAGAAAAATGAAAATTGACGAAAATAAAGATAAATTTGACATATCTGACCACAACTTGATTGAGATATACTTGCAACAAACTAAATCCAAAGAAAATTTCAATAAGGGATCCTGGCAAGAAACAAACTATTACAAAGTAGATGAAGATTCTCTAATGAGTTTTATAGAGGAAAGCGAAAAGGAGTGTAAGGAAAACAGGATAAATAAAATGGAAGAATTTGAAAATATGATGAAAAAGAAAGCAGATGAAAACAGATGATATTGGAAGTATATAGAAGGAAGACAGGAAACAAATCAGGAAAAAAGGAACTACCTTGGATAAGCAGTGAAATTAGAAAAGAGATAA
This sequence comes from Paralithodes platypus, assembly GCA_032716605.1. Classification (NCBI taxonomy): domain Eukaryota; kingdom Metazoa; phylum Arthropoda; class Malacostraca; order Decapoda; family Lithodidae; genus Paralithodes; species Paralithodes platypus. Next base: position 46,456,117 of record CM064567.1, on the reverse strand, counting down.
ACATAAGAAAGGGGATAAACAGGAAACAAAGAAATACTAAAGATGAAGGTGAAAAACAAAGTCTTTGGAACAAATACATAGAACAAAAACAGAAAACGCAGAAACTGATCAAAGAAGCTATAACAGAACATGAGAGGAAGGTGACCAATGAAATAAAAGAAAGTACAGATAGAAATAGAAAATTATGGGACAATATAAACAAGTTGAAGGGGAAAGAAGAGCAGAAAGAGGATGACCTACTTATATATGATGCAGAAGGAAAACAATTATCAAGTGAAGCAGCAGCCGAAGATTTGGAGACATTTTGGAAAGGAATTTATCAAAAGTATCCAAATACAGTACAAGAGGAGTGGAATGAAAATGAGAGACAAAAATATGTAAGTGATAAGAACGAGCAAACACACAAGAGTACTGGCACAGAACTAGAACAAGAACTTAACTTCCCAAACGAACTAATTGAACAAATGGACATGACTATGAATATTTTTAGAAACATACAACCAATGCAAGCCCCACAGATAACAGAAAAAGAAGTGGAAGAAACCTTGAAGAAGCTAAAGAACAAGAAAGCAGCAGGGCCAGACGGAATTAAACCAGAATGTTTCAAATCAATAACAAAAAGCAAAATATGTCTAAAAAATGTAACAGAATGTCTAAATAATATTTTATCTGAAGGAGAAGTTCCAGGGACATGGAAAAACTCGAGAACAAAAATGATCCCAAAAACAAATAAACCAACCGTAAATAATCTTCGTCCCATTTCCCTAACAAATGTAGCATACAAGATATTTATGTCAATAATAAAAAACAAAATAGAAAAACAAATCAAAGATAACCATCTAGACAGCGAAATGCAAGCAGGCTTCACCCAAGGAAGAAGGATAGAGGATAACCTGCTAATCTTAAAGTACTGTGTAGAGTCGAGTTATAAAGAAAAACTCCCATTAATTATAGCAGCAATATACTTCCAAAAAGCCTATGACTCTATAAAAAGAGAAAAAATCATAGAAACATTAAAATCACTACGAACACATGAGAATATAATAGACAAAATAGAAGAAATATATGTTGGGGACAAGACAACAATACAATTAAGTAAAACTATACAAAAGGAAATAGAAGTAACAAGCGGAATAAGACAAGGATGTACAGCGTCAACTACCTTATTTAAACTTGTTACATTAAAAATAATTCAACAATTAGAAAGTACAGGCCTAAGTTTCAGAAATGAGAAAATTAGATTTAATACTCTTTTCTTTGCTGATGATGTCTTGCAATTCTCCCAATCCCTGACAGAGGCAAAGGCAAATATCAAAAACCTTATAAAAACAGGAAAAGAGTGTGGCCTGGAAATAAATAAGTTGAAAAGTAATTTTATGATATTCAATATGAAAGAACAACAAAGCAGCATCGAGGATATAGACGTAGTAGAATCAATCAAATATTTGGGAGTAACAATCACAAATAAAAGAGACTGCTATAAAGTACACAAAGAAAAGATGATAAATAAAGCACAAAGGTTAGCAAATCTCACACACTCAGTAACAGCAAGGAGTTGTAATAAGATGTTAATTGGGAAAACATTCTGGAAAAGTTTAGCTCTACCTGGAATCCTATATGCAGCTAGTGTTCTGGAGTACAACAAAGAAGAAAGAAAAAAACTACAACGAATAGAAAATTCTGTTTATAGGATGATATTGAGAGGATCTAAAGGAACCCCAATTAGTTGTCTTCGAGGAGAAGTAGGAGCATCCCTGTTAGAATCAAAACTAATGAGATCAAGACTACAATACTTACAAGGCATAATGAACGGTGATGGAAATAGAATGCTATATGAAATAATTGAAGAAGGATTAGAGGAGAATAATAATAAATGGGTAAAAGAATGCAATAGGTGTCTAAAGGAGCTTAACATAAATAGAACAAAACTGAGCAGGATGACAAAGACAGAACTGTGTAAGAAGATCTATGAATGGGATACACAAATGTGGCAAAAAGACATGGAATCAAAAACAAGTCTAAACATTTACAAGAAAATAAAAAAGAAATTGGGGGAGAAGATGAAGTATATGACAACACAGCAGCCTCAGTCACATTTTTTAAATGCAGATCAAACACCCTAAACCTAGAAGACCGAAAAAGATTTAAGAAGGAGGATACAAAATGCAGACTGTGTGAAAAAGATACAGAAAACTTAGAACATTTTATCCTGGAATGTGAAGAATATAATGAAATTAGGACAAAAATAACAAGATTACACAGGCCATATATCCAAGACACTGAAAAACTTATAGAGTTACTATTCAAGAAAGAAGGAAACGAAGAGATAAAACAATACTTACATAGATGTTGGAAAAGGAGAGAAAAGAGGATAAAAAAACTTGACGAAAGAACAGAAAATTAAGAACACAGGAAAAATTAGGAGAGCTAAAGTGCCTTAATAATTTATAAAAAATGTAAAAGAAAGTAAGAAAGGTGTAACAAGAAAAGTTCTAATACTAGAAAAAAAGAAAAAGAAAAAACAAAAAGTGACAATAAATTTTGGAAAACATGTAAATTTATAGAAAATAAGGACCCCAGTAAGAAGATGAAGAAATAATACATCTACAGTGAAGAAAGAAAACTGGGGAAGGTGTAAGAAGACCAACGAGGGGCCGATACTTAAGGCTATCCCTCAACATCATCATCATCAAAGACCTTCTTCAGGTCTACAAACACAAGATACAGATCCCTATGTTTAAGTAGATATCTTTCCTGCAGCTGCCTGACTATGAAGATAGCGTCAGTTGTGCCACGTCCTGGTATGAAACCGAACTGCATATCGTCAATAGAAATGCTTTCCCTTATCATACCTTCAAAGACTCTCACAGACCTTCATGACTTGGTCAAGCATTTTCAGGCCCCAATAGTTTCCTATATCCAATGCGTCCCCCTTGCCCTTATATATGTTTACTATTACACTTTTGTGCCAATCATCAGGAATTGCTTCCTCTCAAATGGTAGTTTACTGTCCGTGACCAAACTCACTCCTATATCACCTGAAGCTTTAAATCATCTCGGCTACAATGCCAGAGCATCCTGCAGCTTTTCCGTCCTTCACTTTATTTATTGCACTGCGCACAACAGCTGGCGCTAACAAATGAGGGGGGGGGTATTGGCTTTTCATTACTAAGCTGCTCTCTATTCCACTCAAATTCCATGTTTAGTAGTCTTTCGTACTGTACCTTCCAGGCATCTCTAATTTCTTTGTCGGCATAAAAAATTGGTGACCACCAGATGGAGAATGGTCATTTTGGGGACTAATCAGAATATTTTTTTGAACAAAAAGAAATATATCAAGATTAGGCGTAATATACTATTAACCCAGGAGCTGCTGGAAGACTCTTAAGATCAAAGGCCTAAAAAAAAACTTTTAAAACACCCCAGTAGCACTACAAACAAAGCCATTTGTGTTTAGGCGAGATGATTCCCCTCCATTATTTTCTACCACTCCTACACAGGTCCCCCCCCCCCCCTTATGTTACTATGTTACTACCAAAAAAATACCATTTGTGAATGGAGTGTCTTTTAAATGAAGCTGGTTATATTGTGGAGTTACCAAGTAAATTACCACTTGTCCTAGGGTCCTATGACAATGCTTGTGTGTGAGGCTTCTAATTGTCCCATTATCATTCCTGACACCCTGTTCTCCTACAACATCTCTGCTGTCTTACTTAACCCACAGAACCCCAGCGACGCAGCATTTGCGTCCAAAATGTATGTAACGCTAAACCCCAGCGACGCATAAGGTGCGTCCTGGTTAATAACTCCCGTCCTATGGCACCTAGAGGGATCAGATTTGTATGGTAACTGTGTAAAAATCCCACGCAACAATGCCGATGGTTGAAAACTCTCAAAGTCCAACCGCGTGCGTGTGAGCGCGCAAAAGCCTGTTTTTGCCTACCCATTTCCCCATGTTAATTCCGACTTTCGGGCGCACCGTACGACCCCTTAATGACCTAGGGGATCGTGTTTTTTGTGGGTTTTCCTTAATTTCTAACCCATTCCTGGTATTTTCTGGAAAACAAATGTTTTTTACAACCTGCTGGTCCTGGGGTGTACATTTATTATTAATTAGCTGGTGCTCAGTGGGTTAACTCGCCTAGCTAAATTGAAGATCCCATTGGGATTTTCTGCGTTACTCACTTGGTATATCACATCAGGAATAAGAGAGGGTGTTGCAATACAGTGCAAATGTATCTATTTCAGGGTTGGCATGATTCAAATCAATTTTAATCCAGTGATTTTAATCAAAGAAAAAAAAACATGATTAAAATAAAAAATAAATTGTATTCTAAATTTCACATTTCCAGTAATTATAAGACATTCTGCACTAATCTTAATAGTTTACCAAAAATGTTACCCTCTTAAACATTACATAGTAATTTATACCAACTGGGAACAGTTCAGATTTTCTTCCTGTCTCTGGAAATGTACTGTACATGTTGACGATCCTCACTTCTCACATAGCCTAGGGATATCATTTGAGTATATTTGTTGTAATTTTTATATACATGTAGGACTGATTAAATTATTTCATTCTACCCTCACTTTAACCTTTTTTATTTTTTTACCTAAATAGGTTTATAAGGTTTTATAATGGACTTATGTTATCCTTTAATATTATATCCTCTTATCCCTCTTACCTATTATGAGTAATACTCTGTTGTAGTTGGCAACTTTTTTCAGAGGACAAAGACAGAGAATGTCAACTGGGTAAATATAGTAAGTGCATGTATGGTTTGTTTCTCTATATATAGTAGCCTATATTAGGATTCATAATGAAACTGCTGTCCTACTATAATTACAACTAAGCAATATTAGTGTTATGACATACAAAAATAATTTGTTTTCCAATTATTGTAATATTTTTGTATACATTTCTTGCCTAAATATTTGTAAAATTTATTTGTGTTTCTCTTGCCTATCCCATAAAATATTGTCACGATTACTGTCAAAGCACCACAAGAGTTCAGGGTACAAATATTACAATAGTGAAGAGAAATATTTATCATATTCAATTTATCTTTACACTATAGTATGGTTTCATTAATGGACCATAAATTCACCAATGTCCTATTAATATGTCAGGTATGAATAACCCCCAAAACACAAATAATGATGTGGGAAAAAGGTTAGTATGTGAATTTATTATGGTATGCAATAAATACGCTGGATCAGCTTACATGCTGCTTTAGGAACATTTCTATAAGTTTAACATTTAAAAGAAAAGAATAATGATAATATTTGTAAGTATATATATATATATATATATATATATATATATATATATATATATATATATAATTATATACAGTATATAGGCCTCTATATATATATTTTGTTTTTGTTTTTTTAGGGGAGATGAGTAAATAAACTGAACCCAGTGGTAACATATTTATTTATATAGCTTTACAATTATTTACATGTACTGTATGTATATAATTATAAGCACATATCCCATAGCTGGGGGTGGCCATCTCAAGACAGAACCCGAACAGAAACTACAAAATTAAATCAAATACAAAAAAATCACGCACATCTAGGTCAGCCAGAAGACCAGAGCCCAAGGACCATAATGGGGTCCCCAGTGAAAGATTCCCAGGTCTCAGGTCTCCCCTTGTTTCTGACTCATAAATTATCTTTGTAAGCCTTTCCTCTACCATTCGTTCAACATGTCCATACCAGCATTGAACCCTTCTTTCCTCTCTGGCCGATAAGGGTTCCTGTTGTACCACTCTCCTACATACCTCTTTATTCATCGATCTGTGTCTATGCGTTTCTCCACACTTTACTCCTCAAGCAACTTATCTCCATCACATCCAACCTTCTTTTCTCTTGCACGTACAGTCAGAGACCGTCTCAGCCCCATGCATCACTGTTGGTACAACTATCCATTGATATATTAGACTTTCAGCTTCCATTCCGAGATTTCTCACCTTCCACAAACAGTACCGGTACATCACATTGTTCCGAAAAACTTTCCTTCCCTCATACACTCTGTCCTACCTTCATTCCCACACCTGCGTCAATGCTTATCACTCCTAGATATTTAAAACACTCCACTTGTTGCAGAATTTCCTCATCCAGTAATAGATTTAGATTTACCCTATGAATATCTCCATTACACACCATCACTTTACTTTATATTGACGTTCACTCTCGGCTTCCATACTTTACATACACTGAAATAAATATACTTTGTTTATGTCCTTAATTTGTAATAGAAGGCTTCCTTAAATAAGGAATACATTAAATAAAACAGATAGGCTTATAGTATATTGTACTCTAGTTATCTACATGTTTTATTTTTGCAAAACTTTGACATGTCCTCATATAGCATGACTCAGTTAAGAATATGCAACATTACTGGTAGCTGAAATTCCTTCAATATGTCAAATTTCGTTACATTAGATTATATATTTGAATCAGCCTACAAAGGACCTCGGAATCAAAGGTGTAAAGTAACTTTAACATTTTGACTCCAATCTTTCTTAATTTGAATAGTCATTGAATTATAGTGGAATAAAGGTGAGAAAGACATTGTTAGATTGAGAGGGTTGATATACAGTAATTGGGAGGCCATAATTTAAAAGTTAGCCATACAGTAGCCATACAGCATTGTAAACTAACAAGTATAAGTACAGTACCCATGAGCTTAGTAGCCTACTTAAATAATTTTGTTTTTGTGTTTCAAACACTTTTGCGTCTCTTTAGGGTTTTCTGATAAAAAAGAAACTCAATTGTCTTCTCTCTTAAAGAGTAACAGGTACAGTCGTCCAAATAAGTGATGTCGCGGGTACCAAGTATATTTCAATCAATAATTGGTATCAGCACTATCTAAGCATTAATTAATAGTTTCGAGTGAGATATACAAACATGTTCCAGTCTTGACACACAATATTCAACATCTGACAGACATAAATACAGCACACGGCGAGTAATACAGCGGAGACACAACTTATTCGGCCATCCGTACAACAAAATTGGTGTTCTTGAAAAAAACTGTGTTTTATATTTGTCCCCCTTACCCCCAATTTCCAATTTGCTATAGGCTGACAGAAGCAAATAAATACAAAAAAATTGCATCTGCATTGGGCATCCTCCTCTACTCTAGTAATAATATTATGTAGAATAACACAAAATAATTTTACTGATAGACTTGCTTTGCTGCATTAAGCCGGAGTCACACGAGCAATTTTTCGAGCAATTATGGTTTGGAAGCTTAAAAAGTTACCCTTTATCAGTATTCAGCCACCTAACATAATCTACATTCAATCTAGTTGCAGATACTACTGCGAAAAAGTCTCCAAAAAGTATGAGAAAAAACTTGCTCATGGAAAATTTACGGAAAAAGCGCTCGTGTGACAGCGGCTTTATGCAAGCATGCGTGCCAGCTCATTTCTCTTACGCTGTGCTGCAACGTTTGCTGCTGGTTGTGCAGGTGGAGCCTCAGGGTCTGGGATTGCTGGATAGGCTTCCACTTCCAGAGCTTCTAAATCTCTAATGTCAATTTTCTCCTTCAGCAATATGAAATTGTGTAATACGCATGCAGCAGATATGACCAGTGGTATTTTCTCAATTGATGTCATATGCAGGTATCTCAGCCTTCTGAACTTGCACTTCAGGAGACCAAAGGCTAGCTCAATGACCACGAGCAGAGGAGTGGCAGACATTAAAGTTTTTCTGCACATCAGTAAGATGGCCATTATCTCTAAAAGGAATCATCATGTAAGGAGCTAATGTATAAGCAGAGTCTCCAAGAAGATGGTAATTATCTGGCAAATTACCATTTTCAAGTTAATTCTGTAAAGGACTATTCTTAACACCTTACGAGCGGCCTATGCGGTTTATTTATGTGTACCGCACAGCGGGGTGTTTTTAGCCAAAATAGGGCTGTTTACGTGATCATTTTCATGCCTAAATAAGACCCAGAATGTAAAACAAGTACCTATCCCTGAAAGGGCATAAACAGAGCTTTCGAATGACACCATAACGATCCTTGTATGATGGATAGTTTTCTTGCAATAACCGTGCAACGCGAGTGTAAAAAGCAGGTAATTCGGTACTTTCAGTACATAATTGAGTATGTAGCGAGTGAGAGAGGGAGGAGGGAGCTGAGATTTGTGTCAGTAGGTTCGCCGCGGTGGTCTGGAGCAGTCATACGCTCGCTAGTCTCCTGCCACCACTTGTCTCTCTCTCTCAGCCACATTACGTGCTGAAATTGCCACTCGACCTATGTCGAGCGCCGCCACATAGTCCAGCTTTATTTAACTCGACTTATGTTGCTCGCCGCTAAATAAGGGTTAAACACTCGTGCGTCATGAACAGAGCCTGGCCATCCTGTGTATGTCCATAAATCTGAGATGGCCGTCACAAACTGCTTGGAGTTGGATCCTTGGAAATCCCATTCTATTTACATAGGAGGCTCTAAACGGTTGTAGGCCAGGGATTTCAATGTACGTGCCATCTACAGCACCAATGATACCAGGAAAGTTGGATTTATTTTGGAAACCCTCAACAACAGAATGGATGTGGTCATGGGGCCAAACAATAATGCCATCACGTACAATTTTCAGACTCTCACATACTTCCATGAACACAAGGTGTAATGACGACTTGCTCAGTCCGAAGCAATCACCTACACCCCGGAAGGACTCCTCATTGCCTAACATCCATAAGGTTGCTAGCAATTTCTTGTCAACGTCCACAATCTTGTCGTGCAAGTGGGGCGTCAGAAGGCGATGTAGGTCCTGTGAGAGAAGATGAGATCATAAATCATACTGGAATGGTAAACCGTCAAAAATAGTTCATACGAACTGGGTCAAAGAACCTTTATTCACAACTGATACTGTTATTAACTTTCACTAATCAAATATGTTGTTTTTCATAGCATTTGTTGACTTATATATTAAATATTAAGTCCTTAAGCTAAAGTTTGACCATAAATCATAAATTACTCCTTGATAAATAGGGAATTAGACATAGGGAGGGAGGGTCAGGCGCCAGTTGGACTAGATAACCTAAGGTTACCCGCCTGTGGCCTAGACAACATAAGCAACATACACCTCAGACACCTGGGACCACAAGGCATACAAGCACTCACTAACATATCAAACTACAGCTATTCATCATCATCATCATCATCAACAAATCTGACGCCTCGCTTCCAGAGGAAGCGCCCCAAAAGGGATGGCCATGGCAGAAACTGCCTCCAGGCTCCCAGACATGCCCCGACTGACCCACTCCACAGTGCCACTTCCACTAAGTGGATTATAACCATGAACACTGAAGGAGCAGACCCAGAGCAGTCCCTCACCCGGATGGCAGTTCCACCACTGTTTTGTTATTTTATTTACCCCAGTGGGGCCCTGGCTGGAAGCATACCAAGCACAGGAATTTTCTGGAAATAGGAACCAGTGGTCCACTGCTCCAGAGGCTGATTGCACCACCAAAGTGGCGGGCGGTGGGGTCGCCGCATCCCTACGCCAGCTATTCACACAACTAGTAGCTAACTACAGCTATTCACACAACACAATACCAGACATTTGGAAGCATGGTATCATCACATTCCCCAAACCCAACAAAGACCCCACGCTACCCTCCTCGCACTGCCCCATCACACTCCTTTGCTTCCCCTCCATAGTCATGGAACGCCTAGTATTACAACTAATTACACCTGACCTACCCCTAGCTCCAACACAACATGGCTTTAGGCGACTGCACTCCACAAACACTCTTCTCACAGACCTTACACAAAGAGCTTTTGACGGCATCAACTCAGCTAGACCACCACACAGATCACTATTAGCAAAGCCTTCGATGCCATCCCCCGCCACAACCTAACCAAACAAAATCTACAACACAAACATGCACAACAACACAAAAAGGTGGCTGGCCAACTTCCTAGCAGGCAGATGTGCACACGTATCTTTTGCCGGTCAGTCATCTAAAATCAGAAACTTTCCAAACGGAGTCCCACTAGGATCCGTCCCATCGCCCGCACTCTTCAATCTGTACATGCACGATATAACTACACCCAATACGCCCCAAATAAACTTAGCCTCCTATGCAGATGACATAACACGCACATGCACACACCATGACCCAAAAAGAGCAACAGATCTCCTTCAACCCTATCTCAACACACTACATGGCTGGTGCACTACAAACAGACTTAATCTAGCCCCCAGCCAAATCCACCGCAACCCTGCTCACAAGCTGGACAGGAGAACACGAATACATCCCTCAACTCACCATAAACAACACACCCATAACACATACCCAAAATCCTAGGAGTAACATGATACTCATATGACATTCAAACAGCACACCACAAACATTAAAAAGAAACTGACACCCAGACTTAACGCCCTCAGGTCACTTGCTCACACAAAATTTGGACACAACAAAGAAACTACCACCACAGTATATAAACAATACATAAGATCAGTAATGGAATATGCAAGCCCAGCCTGGGCTTCTAACCTAGCTGAAACACATCATAAGACCTTACAGACTATTCAAAACAAAGCCCTGAAGATCATTACAGGCTGCACAGCTACTGCACCCACAGATCACCTACATCAAGAAACCAAAATCCTCAAAGTCAAAGACCATCTGGACATGAGAGGCACTCAATTCCTGGCAGCAGCCTCCACGAACCAAGACCACCCACTAAACTACATGGCAACACACCCACAGACACCAAGAAATATCAAAACAACACCCAGCACACGGTATCACACACAATTATTGTCCTCTCTCCATCCCTGCCCACCCCGAACCAACTTCCAGAAGCACATCCATACTCATATCTCTCACCGATCCATCCACTCACTCACAGACAACACGCAGCTGCATGCACGACCTCCCGAAATCCATCCTTCCGAATCCTCCCTTCCTCGCGAGGACAGAGTCCACCTGGCCAGGCTGAGATGCGGACACCATCCAGCTCTCCTGAGCTATCAGAAGAGACTGGATGACTCCGTTGTCGACGCCTGCCCGGGATGTAACACAGCACCCCATACCATTAAACACATCATAGAAGACTGCATTTCACACAACCACTTACGCCAACAACACAATCTACACTCAATGAGAGCTCTGTGGGAAATCCCGATCGTGGCCATGGCCTTCCTCAGGGACTCGGGGCTGTTCGGCCAGGCAGCTTAGGGAACAACAACAACAACAACAACAACAACCTAAGGTAAGAGGGGATGGAATCCTTATAACCAATGTCTGCATAGTCCTAGGCTATTCGGACAATATGTACGAGTTGCACCACAGTAGGTAAAAATATATTTTCAATTGCATATGAATATTCATAATCTTGCAAACCTATTCAATTGGGTTTTAATTTCCGGAGAAATCATTTATGCATCATTAAATAACAAATGTTTTACCAACTGTACTGCACCGATCAACAGGCACACGTCGCTATTAGGCTAATCAATTGGTTTCTTTCTGTTATTTGCCCCCTGCTGGCATTATATATGATGATGACAACAAGTCATTGGGGCTGGGGTGTGTTGGGGGGAGCTTTTCCCCACCCAACCTATAAGTATCCCACAGCAGTCAAAATAGACAGAATTGTGATCGCGAGCTTACGAGTAGTTTAAACAAAGCTGTCGATGCACCTGGATATTACATACTTACCGATTTTTGGATAATTGGAAAATATTTATTTCCAGTATACTGTATATCACAGGAAGTACGTAGTATCCGGGCGTATCGTCAGCTTTGATTACATTACTCAAATGCTAGCAGTTACCGGTATGTCCCAGTCTATTTTTACTTGCCCCCCTCCCTGCTTGCAATACATATGATGATGACAATAAGTCATGGAGGGGGGGTCATCAAAATATTATTGTATCCAACGGCCACGACAGTAAAAAAAAAAAGACGGGAACGTGATCGTGAATATACGAGGAATTTAAACTAAGCTAGCGATACGCCCGAATACTACATCCTTACCTAAATCACTAATAGAAAACAACAAATAGGCTAACACAAAACAACAAAAATGGGAAGGATATAGTTTCCGGGCGTACCGCCAGATTTGTTTACATTACTCGAATACTCTTAGTTATGTTCCCGTTTAGATAATATTCAAGGACACTACCGGTACATCGGCACTAATAGGCCTAGTCCGCATGGAGGAATTTAGTTATCGACAAATTGAAAAAACCCGATTTCACCGAAAAATGTACACCGAAAATAATCAGTCCCGACCGTAAATAATGCATTCCGTTAACTTGACCTTCTTGTTTTGTATGATGCGACAAAAGCACGATTCACCCAATAGCCTACAGTATATGACGCGAGTGTGGCTCACCCCCCTAAAGAATCGGCAACCTATTTTTGCCCCCTTACAGATCAACATATATGAGGATGACAATAATGTATCAAATTTACCCCATAATTTCCCTCACCTAAGTACTATAAAAAGCGCTAATGCGCGATTGACCCAATAAATGACGCGATTTGACACGGTATCTTCAGATTGATGGATAATGGATAAGTTAATTAAGGCAAATCCTCCACTCAAACCATGAAAAACTATAATAAAACACTAGCCTATAGGCCTAAGGCCTATTCCTTGAAGAAAGAATAAAAGAAATATGGTAAATAGGCCTAAGGCCGATGTAGTCTTGTTGAACGGTAGCCTAGGCTACCTCCATTTATTTTTACTTTATTTTTTTATTTTTTTTTTGGCCCCCTACTGGCAATAGCCTAGGCCCAATACAGTAAGCATTATGATTATGACAATAAGTCATGGGGGGGTGAGGGGGGCTTTGCCTATTAGGCTAGGCCTATTGTATCCGGCAGCAGTCACAATACAGTAGGCCTAGATGGGAACGTAATCACGAACAATCTTAACAAAGCTGGTGATATGGTTGGATACTACATCCTTACCAATCATAATAGTCTAGGCCTAGGCCTAAAAAAAAAATAAAAGTGGTGCGACTGACTCGTACATAGGCTAGGCCTATTCTCACATATTTTATACCGGCATCCTAGGCCTACTCTCATTGTCGCACCTTCCTGTTAAAAATATTTAGGCCTAGCCTAGGCTATCATATTTTTAGCTTGTAGCCTAATGGTGCACTTAGGCTATTTAATAATTCCGAAATAGGCTAGGCTAGGCTACATTTGAACTCCTTGAGATAATTTATATAGCCTAAGCTAGGCTAGTCTAATACCCAGTCGTATGATATGAAGGGCTAGCCTATAGGTTACTTAGGCTACTTGACTTTCCATAAAAATGGATAGGCCTAGGCTAGCCTATAGGCCAAGCCTTGAAGCCTAGGCCTACTTGCCATCTTTAGCCTACTGTATTAGACTAAGCTAGGCCTAGTGGGATCATTGTGATAGGTTAGTAAGTATGATATCATGTAGGAGAATAGCAATTAATGAATGGTCAACAAGTATTCTGCAGAAAAACCCAAAGGTTAGCCCAATCATATTAGGCTAGGCTATGAAAGAAAAGGCCTAGGCTAGGCTAGGCTTATATCACCATTCACCAACCTCATATGTAGTCCTTTGCATTCGGAAGTGGGACTTGAATTCCACATCTGAGTAGATTGGGACCACTCGCTCCACGTAGTCAGTGATCCTCACAGCATTTCGGTCACCGCGTCTTTCTCTGTACCGGAGATACTCCTCCAGTGCTAGGTCTCTCGCTATGACAGCTTCAACTGCATGTAGAGCGTCCCAGTCATCCAGTTCAGCAACGGCAACCATACCCGCTTCATAAACAAATCCAGCCATTGGTCCTCTTGTTCTTGTGGGGTTTGTAGGGCGCTCGGTTCACGGATGACAGATTGACAGGTTCTGGAGCCCTTGTTGTTGTTTTGGCGCCTGTCTCGACAATGTTTGGGTTGTGACGATGGTTCTATATTGTCTATATTCATAATTTTGCCTTTTTAACCCTTAACTGGTGGCGCGCGACCTATGTCAAGTGAAATAAATTTGGACTATGTGGCGGTGCACGACATCTGTCGGCGCCATTTTCAGCACGTAATGTTGCTGAGAGAGAGAGCTGAGCGGTGGGACGAGCGTAGCAACCTTATGACCGCTCCCCACCACCGCGGTGGACATACTGAACTGTATTCTACTTTCCTCCCCCCTTTCTCACTCGCTACACAGGGAATTATGTAAGGAAATTACCTTATTTCAGTGTTTTTGCACTCGTGTTGCATGATCGTTGCTAGATAACCAGTGGTCGTACAAGAATGGTTTGGGTGTCATTGGAAAGCTCTGTTTACGCCCTTTCAGGGATAGATACTTGTTTTACACTATGGGTCTTATTTAGGCATGAAAATTATCACATAAACAACCCTATTTAAGGTAAAAAAAAAACGCTGTACGGTACGGTCAAATAGACCGCCTAGGCCGCCAATAAGGTGTTAATAGCTCATTCAATTGTATGCACCTATTTAGTTTGTGTGTGTGTTTTATCTTCAATCACATTACTAAGACTTTGGTTTGTTATTGTTTGAAACTTTGGCTATCAATGTTCTGGCGATCTATGTCGTTCAGCCTGCGCGATCTTAAACAGGATTGCTCAAACAGAAACAGGATTGCCTGATAGGGTAGACTGAACGCGCTCCAGGATTCAAACACCCTCACTCCAGGTACATGTGGGAAAGTTGGGCACCGTAACCACTCGGCCATGAGCGGATATAAGGGAAGCAACCTTAGTTATTTGTCATTAGATATTGGTCATTCAGAGAGGTTCCACAATAGTACTAGAACGATTAACATTTTATCACTTAGCCGAGTTGGCGGGGGGACTGTGAAGAATAGTCATGGTTGAAGTATAAAAAACTCGCCATGTGTATGAAGGCATATATGGATAAAGTAAAAATGAAATACAATTTATGAAACAACCCTGATCCTAAGCAGGTTGTGAACCGGATCGGCGTTGTGTGGGCCGGTAGGGCCTCTCCAGATTTCCATGTTCTTATGTTCCTGGTGTTCTGGGTGAGATGAGTCCTGTCTCTGGGAGGGCAGCGGGGGATGGAGTCATCAGCTCTTGGGCTTGCATCCCTTAGCCAATGTCCCCACCGGCCGCAGCCCCTCTAGCAGTGTCACCCAATCAGGCGATCTCGCCAGCATCTATAAGAAAAGAGAAAGAGAGAAACGGCTAAGGTAGGGTAGAGGATGCCAAACCTCACTCTGGATAGGACCAGCCCTCATCCGTTATGTTCCTGTAAAAATGTGTGATTTACCCAGATATTTAGTGAGGTGTGGTTGTTTGTTTGAGGTAAACTTACTAGGTTTAGGACTAATTAGGATATAATAGCCATTGCAGTTTGAATTTAATGTAGCCTAATAGTGATAGAAGCAGAAGAGTTAAATACTATTGAAAAATGTGTGAGTAAGACTAACAGGACCAAATATGATAAAATGCAATAACAGTATAAAATTGGCCATTTATATAAAGTATATAATTATAGTAAAACAAATGGCGATAACAAGATTACATCATTCGCATGTCGTCGTTTAACGGCCTAGAGGACCAGACGACTTGTAAATGTGGAGAAATGGGGTGGGAAGGGGAGAAGAGGGATACAAACAGGATTGAGACATAACACATAATAAATAATGAAATCACAAAGATAAACCCAAGCAAGAAAGTTGGAACAATTTGATAGGAAAACACAAAGTTTTGGTGGGCCAGGAGATATATACAATGGAAAGGTGTAGCCTATATTGGTATCAAACGAAAAGCAGTCATTAATTAAAACAGCCAGGGAGAGGAAACGAATGCAAGTGGTAGGCAAATTATGTTAAAGTTAGAAATGAGGTATGAGAAGCAGTCACGGTGGAAAGGAAATGTAAATTAAGACACCTTGGATATTACAGGGTAGGCTACTATGCTAAAGAATGAAGTGCAACCAATAGTTGGAGAGGAAGCCAACCTGGAAACGATAGAGAGAGACGTGAATAGAAGAAATTAAAGCAATGTTAATATTTTAAGTACAACATAACAGTATTGGATGGAAGGCATGGGAATACAAAGGATATATATATATATATATATATATAAGGTATACCGGCCCTTGGCCAGCGCCAGGCCGTCAAGACATCACTTTTGTGAGCAGTATATCATCTATGTGCTTTTAAATGTTGAAAAAGTTATTTATTTATATAGGGACACTACTACTGTAAAAGACAAGGAGTGTGGAATGTCTCCATATAGAGGACCCAACTAACGGTTCTAAGAGTGACGGGTTCTTGCCTAATATTGCATCATCTTATTTACATCAGCCCATAGACTATTAATGTGTCCAGGATTACAATCAGTGTAATTTTACAAGTGACATGATATATTTAAGAAACTTTATGATGGGCAAATGAGATTATATAATGTTAGAACTTTGTAATCAAGTCGAGGGTTTGCAAGACTTGACAAGTGATATTATCTATGCTTATATGAATACCTCGCATTGTCTGAGGATGCCTTGTGAAATAGATTGTGTGGGCGGTGTCTATCTATCGAGTGAGGGTCTTGTGATTGGGATATTCACCGTCTAATGTATATATGGGACCAATAACTGTGTTTTGTCATCTTGAACATTTTGAATGTGAGGAGTGCCCCTTAGTGAACATAAGGCCCCGCCCGTATATATACTCCCTCGCTGGCACCCAGAGGGGGAAGACGAGGGCTAGGTGTGGCAGGTTGAGGGCGACTGCTGGTGTTGCAGGCGTGTGTGTGTGCGTGTGTACGCCGTCCCTCAGGCAGAGACGAGTGGTGACAGCTGATGGCAGAGGAGGGCTGCTCCTGGCATCTTGAACTACAGACACGATTGTGTGTGTCAGTATTTGTGTGTTGATACGGAGCCTTGCTAGTCTCAATATATACATTTTTGCAGTGATCTCTTGTATTGATTTATATTTATGCATGTTGATTGACCTTTTGATCAAAGATATAATTATATATTATATCTCTGATGAACTGGAGTATATATTTCATATGTGTGCATTTGTTAGGATGTTCATATGGGGTATTTGTGTGATTTAATATTCCAGTGAAATAGCTTGCTTAAAGAATGCTTGATTAATGATTTTCGGTAGCATATTATTTGCACATTAAGAACCACCTGGGCTGACATTGTCATACAGATATCCCATATTGTTTTGACGATATCCCAGTGGGACATTTATATTTCCCATATTGTTTTGACTATGTCCCAGTGGGACATATATATTTTGTTGGCTTAATTAAGCACCCGATATTTGATGAGTCATTTGAGTCAAAATGTTCCTTTAATTCTCAATCAAATGCACTGTATTTATTATTGCCTGCTTAAGTGAGGAGTCTTGATACTTTATGGGAGTAATTTATCAATGTGTTTCTTTGATAGTTATTCAAGTTCATTTCTGATATTTTTGAGAAGTATGCTTAGCCTAACTCATTTCGTCTTGAGGAGTGCCTATATAATTTACTTCACAGTAGGCTATTGTAAGGTGACAGAAGTGAATTATAATAAGATATGAATCCATTGACACTGTATCAATATTATTTCCTTCCATGTGATAGCAGTGTAGATTTACATGAATTGGGATATTAACCCTACCTGTCTTCTGAAGTAGTCAGATTCGCGTTGTTGTGACCGAGGCCTATTTAGACTTTGTATGAGTTCTGAAGAGAATTCGTAACTATATATATATATATATATATATATATATATATATAGTATACTGTATATACATACATATATATATATATATATATATATATATATACATATATATATATACTGTATATAGTAACATATATATATATACATATATATATATATATATTAATTTAGGGTGTCCCAGGCTTGTATTAGTAGAAAATCAAATAATGATATGAAGTCCAGCACATGCTGCCCTGGTTCTTTGTCAAATGAAAGTGATTCCACCAAATTTTCATGAAAATTGGGCAATATTTAATGGTCGCACAAAACGAACGTTTTGATAGCTCCTCTAAGATTCGACCCATTATCTGCATTCTGATCACTCTATCGTGTTCAGAAGAGCCTAGGTACAGGGAAACGAAAGTGAAATATCTGTTATGTTTATTTAGTTATTTATTCCTACTCCAACACCTTCTTCTTGAGTTCCGCCTTCGTTTTTTTAGGGACAGCTTTCGTGTGGAGGCGGGCAAGCTTCAAGAGAAACTGGGTTTGCCGTTCGTCCTTCGTCCGGTTGCCGAGGAAGCGTTGAATGACGGCTATTCCTCGTTCTGCGAGGTCGTTCGTGACCTTGTAGTCTTCGCGTGGATGATTCCCAAAGTCAAGCAGACGTTTCAAGTGACCGAGCATCTCAAGGCGGTGAGCTTCTTCGTCGGATGACAGAGCGGTCGGTGTCAGGGGCTGTGGTCGGCTCTGGTCAACGATAGGCCAACGATTCTGGAGCCTCTTGAAAAGGGCGATGTTAGGGCCAGATGATGGACCCATGCAAGCCTCGAAGACATCCTTCAGAACAACTTTCAGGAAGTGGTGGTGGGATGCCAACCACACCAGGGGCTTCTCCAGTGCACGTTCAATCCTGATACACGCTCCTTGAACCATCCCCGTGTTGGCCGCTGTCGTGTCGAATGCCATTCCAATGGTGTTGCCCTCCAAGCTGCTTTCCCGCACCAGCTTTAAGGCGGTTTCCGCAACAGCTTGTCCTGTCCCGTCTGCAGACACAGGAACACCCAGAAGTTCCTCCGTATCCTCCCCGGACACCAAGACGGCCACCCTCTCCTCCAATGACCTTCCATCCGCTAGACTGGGTAACAACTTGCCGTCCCAATGCAGGACATCGATAAATACATACATAGGCATTAGCTACATTATTTATAGTGATGGAAATACAAGGGATACGGCAGTCACACACTTAAAACTACTAAGTTCACACACTAAGATAGTTGTAATATAGATGTAGTGAGAAACAGACCGACACAAAGGACACCACACGCGACAACGACACACGCAACAACTACCTCACTCTCATACGCCAAGCAGAAAACTGAACAAAATGCACGACCAGTAAAAGACGAGAGAGCAAGCTGATAGTTTTCCTGTTTGAACTTGTCACAACAGGAAACAAGGGCAACATGTGCTGGAGTGTGTCCGATATACACGTCGGTTTCTTGGGACACCATAACAAATATTTCACATTCGTTTCCCTGTACCTAGGCTCTTCTGAACACGATAGAGTGATCAGAATGCAGATAATGGGTCGAATCTTAGAGGAGCTATCAAAACGTTCGTTTTGCGCGACCATTAAATATTGCCCAATTTTCACGAAAATTTGGTGGAATCACTTTCATTTGACAAGGAACCAGGGCAGCATGTGCTGGACTTGATATCATTATTTGATTTTCTACTAATACAAGCCTGGGACACCCTAATATATATATATATATATATATATATATATATAATATATATATATATATATAGTTACGAATTATCTTCAGAACTCATACAAAGTCTAAATAGGCCTCGGTCACAACGCGAATCTGACTACTTCAGAAGACAGGTAGGGTTAATATCCCAATTCATGTAAATCTACACTGCTATCACATGGAAGGAAATCATATTGATACAGTGTCAATGGATTCATATCGTATTATAATTCACTTCTGTCACCGTACAATAGCCTACCTCTCTTTTAGCATGACACTTTGCCTAATTTACAACTCCTCCATCTCATCAAACACTCAATATCCAGTTGTTGATTTATCATATGCCAATATCTTATATATATATATATATATATATATATATGCACACACAAAATGTACATGGATAGTAAGAAATGATAAGTAGGGGTAGGGTCCAACCGAAAATAAGATATTGGCATATGATAAATCAACAACTGGATATTGAGTGTTTGATGAGATGAAGGAGTTGTAAATTAGGCAAAGTGTCATGCTAAAAGAGAGGTAAAGGTGATAGCAAGGGTCAGGGATGTATGAATATGTGATATGAATAGGACCTACAGGGGGACAGTTCAGGGTGATATGTGGCAGGAATTAGAATCTGCCAGCCACCCTCACAAGACTCACCAAAGACCGAATCAGCTAATAATACAGAGACAACGACAACCATCCAGATGCCCTCGCTACCACCACAGAAACGGAAGAAAACATGAAGCGGAGGGAAGCCCCGACACGTGGGCCCACAAACATCACCACCCAACACATTACCTCCTCATAAACACCACTCCAGCTACCACCGGCCAGATGCCCCAACTCTAAATGCTGCAAAGAAGGAAAATACAACCACTAAAACAGGTCTGCGGTCTGAAAAACCTCAGAATCAACCACCCAAAGGATTGCCACCCAGAGATGTGCCCTTCTTGTCCAGAGATGCCCCAGACGTGACATCTCAGCCAGAAGAGCCACCATGTCAGAGCCAGCCAACCGATCACCAGAACTACAGAATGTTGGTGATGGACTGGTCTATCAGAGTGAGAACTGAGCGATCTCTATCATACCCATAGGTCACTCTGACTGTTCCTTTTACTTATATATTTTCTAGCTCTCAAGTGACGGTGTCTCTTCCGTGGATTGACCTCCCAATCTACCAAAATTGGAAGCCAAAGCGTCACATTTTCCCTTTGCCTCTCAACTTTCTCTTCATAATTGCTGAGGGGCAGGGCCCTGGGTGGGGCTTTGGTTTCCCGGGCATTTCCGCACCCTCCTCAGCTCCCCGCCATGGAGTGGCTTCGGTCACCCAGGCTTTATTGTGGTCGGCAGGGAGGGTTCTGGCCTTGCTCGGGGCCTTGGGGCTGTTTGGCCAGGCAGCTTGGGGAACAACAATAACAACTACAGAATGTGAAAAATCTGTAGTTCCCCCTACTCCACGTAAAAATACAAAGTCCAAACGCCATCCTAAAGCTACCTTCATCGTTATAAACTAAAGTTCAACTTGGGATCACAATACACACAAGTTATATATCAATATACAGACATAATGCATATGGCCTATCCGGTGGTGTGTGACACTATGTTATTCTGCTACTACGTTATACTCGTACAATGTTCGGTATAATATCACATTCTTCTCCCTTACACACATTTACATGTAGGCTACCGTGAAGCACTTTTATCCGGGTTACCTTAGTAGATCATCTTGGTTCACTTTCTGTCATGAGGGACTGCCAGTTTTCTATCAATCAGCTTACCATATAGTAATTGATATATACGTAGAGAGAAAAGACCGAAGAAGAAGAAGAAGTACAAGACGTCACAAGAAGACATAGTGCGCATATTCTTCATTCAACAAGGGTGTATGTGCGCCTATACCCCAGGACCTTCTGACTCTCAAGCTGCCAACCCGGGATATGCTCGCGCGGCTGGTGTCCTCCCACAATACAAGAAGGAGGAGAGACCAACACTTGAATCTTGCCCTCAAGATGACCACCAGTGATGTCTCAACCAAAAGTGTGAGTACGCCACCTTAATCATTGTAGGTCAGGCAATAAAGGTGGGATAGGAGTCAGGGCCTTTCCAATAGTATGCTGTATAGTAAGTATACCTTACCTTTTCCGAACTATCTACGAAACTGTGTTCAGTACAGGTCAGGCAGTTCTGGGCTAATGAATGTACTGAACTACAGGTTTACCTCATGTTGCCTTAGTACCTCAGTTGAGTACAGGCCAGCGACGAAAAAAGGTAGCATAGTTTTTTTTTCCAGGAGCGGATCCCAAGAAACTGTCTTGAGCACGGGCAGGCAGTAGGGTACCTTAAGACCATTATCCGATGTAGAAGCCCAACAATGCATGAGAAACGTTGTATAGCGGATGCATATGTACGGAATAGTGTGAGTAGCCTATACATAAATTTGCATAATTTATCCCTCGGTATAAGACTGAAGACCAGGGTATATTTGGGTTAAAGGGGATGCAGTAATGGTCGAAAATAACAACTCAAAGACGGTTGACTGGTACATAAATAATCTACTAAAACGGTGAAATAGGTCTGTAATAGTTATGAAGTATCATTCATACAAATAATCGGGGTTACTTAGTGTTACGACCGGAGCTCGTATAAAACAAGGGCTCTTAATCATTGGACTAGGAAAGCACACAGCCACAACGGTAACACTAGATCCAACCCCTGAACTTATAATGCCGGCGCACAAAAACACCTATACCCTCCAGAGTTAAATCTGCGATAACGGGGTATCCTATAACTCAGTATAAGTGCACTACTACTACAGGCTGATGATCTCTGATACAGCCTGATCACAACAACATACAATTACGGTAATAAGATATACTAGGAAAAGATAGACATCTTAATTAAATCACTGCAATGATTTAATGCAAACTAGAAGAAGGTATATTTAAAGTTACTCTAAACAATAATGAACTGTCACTCCTATACTAAAGAAAGTGAACGAAAGTCCCAAAGCATCGAGCAGGAATCTTCTGAAGAATGTCTGATGCTGGGGTAAGATTATCGTATCGGATTTTGAACTGTAGTATAAAGCAGGAATAGAATATGACAATTGTAAGGACTTATAGGGTTAAGTGGCACGGGAATAATAATAACTGCGCAATAGTAGGAACTCAAACAGCAAAAGAAGTACTTCCTCATCAACGAAACAGCCTACTAGGGTTCTGCAACTCAACAACAACCTAGACTAATAAATGCCGTGAATAATAATGCATACACAACAGAAAGAGTTTATAATCTAAATCTGGTGTCTGCTAGGCGAATAAAGTCTAGCTGGGATGTAGTAGGCTAGGAAACAATGGCTGAGCAAGCGGCTCGTAGCCTAGCGAAGTCCTTAAGGCTGTGCGGCCAAATTACGTAAATTGACGGGGTGCTCTCTTGAGAGATCCAGATCGCTAGTATCTGGTTCTCTCCTGGCGACCCTCTCAAATTCAAAGCAAACGAGTTGGCACAGTGTTGGGTGGCAGAGGCAAAAGCCCTCACTCGCAACACAGTGCTAAACTCACAAGGTACACAGTCAGAAAGACCACCTAGGCTTCCCACGTCTCCGTTGCGATTGTACAGGTTCAACAAAACCTAGTACACATGGAAATCACAACACCAGTAGCCTTATCCTAGTCTAGCATTAAATCCCCCAGCAGGCCACCAAGATACAGGACGGGAGACACCGTGAGTGTGTCAACCTCTACAGACAAAATTGGTAACCCTTCTAAAATGCCTAACTAAACATGTGTTATCTGAGAGCTTCAGCATATAATACGATGGCCGATATATGAAATCGTGCAGAACCAAAGGGAAGTTATGATATTAAATAGAGTAGAAGAATGAGAGGTAAGAAGTTGAGAGAGAGAGAAAGTGCTCTATAGGTAGAAGTTGGGAGACAGGGGGGCAAGAGACATGTGAAGGGTATGCTAGTCAGGAAAGCTCTGAGGAGAATAGCTCCTCTGGACCCCTCCAGGATCCCACACAAAGGCACGGTGGTCAGCCAATCACAGGCTGCTACGTCACCCGGCAGCAGGCCTGCAGAAGGCGCCAGGAACCACCAGCCAATCAAAACCGAGAGAAAAGACCACGCGGGCGAGCAACTCCTCCGGGAGGGAGGAGGAGGAAAAGCAACACTCACCTCCCCCACCCTGCTCGCTCGCTCGCTCTCTCTCCTTCACTACAATGCATCTTATGTTCAACTCATGATATAAAATACAATGCATTGTCACAGGCGAAAACAAAGACCACTTCTACCCTGCCTGTGACATGACGATTCACAAGAAAGAAAGTACAACATTATAGACAGACTGTTGCCCATTTCACTGCCCTAGCGAGTGCTAGTGGCTACCGGGAGGCGATTCTGCCAACACTGGCAGGCATCACACCCCGCCCAAGATATAGGACGCTCAACATTAGGCGAGCACGATATCTGACAAGGCAGAATGACGACAAGACCCGTCACACATTGCCAATCCGCCAGAAATGAAATGGAAAGCTCAATCTTACATAAAACAACATAGCAACATAAAGAAAATCTTATAACCCCTCCCAAACATAATAGTATAATTTTAGCCTGCTATGCTCCCAGAGCGAGCTTCACAGAACCCAGCCTCCTAAGTGAAAGACAGGTTCAACTTAGGACTTTAGCTATAACATAGGCAACTTACAATTAACTATCAAAAGAAAGAGTTTTTATGTGATTTTTGATTTTTTTAATATGTTTATGGCGGCTGCACTTACAGGGGCAAGCCTATTTTACTCCACTCTCAACACACACTGACTGAACGGCGAGGATTCTCCTGCAAACAAACCCTCCTGTGACAAACAATCAGCCATAACATTATCAGTGCCCTTAGCATGCCACACATCCAACTTGTGTTCCGGCAGCACAACACCTGGCACTGATAAACTGCCCAGTTCAACACAAGACTGGCATTTCTCTTCGCTCTTTCCGGCAACGGGGCCTGCCAATAACCTTTCCCTAGTTCTACCTTCGTGATAGGCGATGCAGCCCCGAGGCGGTCTATGGTGTCGTCAACTCTCGATAAAGTATAGGCGTCTGTCAGGGATAATGCACACACACTCTCGCAATCAACACACTCACTGATCTTGCCACTTAACACAGGTTGCAAAGTTACAGGCAACGACCACTCACGACATTCCTTATCCCTCAGACCCTTCGTCAACACGTAATCCAGCCCTGCTTGCACCACAGGCTGTCGAGCAGGATTTATACGGTAGGGAATTAAACTGAGCCTTGCACTATCTCCAGCCTGCATGTCGGATTCTACCCCGTACATCAGGCCTGGAGAAGCAACAAACATGTGGATGCACTGCCACATCCTAGAAAACAACTTATCTCGCAGAATAACAATCCTAGTGTCCTTCCACAACCCAGCCGAGACTGCAGCTTCTAACCTGTAGTCTCCCTCCTTCTCCACCTTCGTCCCTAGGACAGCCAGGTCATGAGAGGGACAATCAGTACCATCTGTGCAGTCACTCCCATAGTTCACAATTGCTAAGGCTTCCCCACCGATACCGTACATGCGCACCCCCGCATTCCTTACGACTACATCTGCCTGCACAGCATCACCACTTTTAGCGACATGGTCAGATACAGTCGGTCTATGGTAGGGCTGTTGCAATCGACTAGAGCAGCATTGGGAGGCTATGCGACGACTGGGCACTTCTATGCCACAGCCAACCTCACCAATCTGCTCAAAGTCCTCCTTTTGACCACCATCCTTGGCAGCCATGGGTCGACCCTGACCTGGCAACCATGCCAAAGCCTCGTCGCCCACCTTGAACCACCGAAACAACGAGGCCAACATTCACGTGACCTGCCCGCGGAACATCTTGCACCGCCTGAGTTGTGAGGCTCAGCGGCTCGGCACGACCAGTGGGGTATGAACCGAGCTGGTGCTGGAGCGCTGCACACAGCTGCTCAGGCAGGTGCTCTAGCGCTTCCACAGCCACCAGACTCGTGTCCCCCGCCCACTGCTCCGCCGAGACATGATAATCCCTACTCTCCTCCACCTGTGCCCTACTGCCCCCCTCTCCTTCTCCACCTTGGCCGCTGCAGACAAATGCAGGGACAGTAGGCTGCTCAGGTGGTTGCCTCACAAACTCCTCCAACAGGTTCACAAGACATGTTTCCCCGTCCTCGTGTTTGATCTCGACAGCACCATTACCACACTTCTGAAGTTCCGGATCATCCAACTGCAGTTTACAAATATCTGAGGGAACCAACCTGTCTAGATGCTTCCGAAGCAACCCAAGTCCTCCCCCAATATCAAACTGAGCAACCCTTTGTTCTCTCTGTGCATAACGTTGCTGCCTCGGAGTCTCTTCCTGCCCTACCTCCTCACTAGCTGTGGCAGGTCCTGGGGCTTCTCCAGACTCCAACAATGGTGCCAATACTGAGTTGCCAAGAAGAGCTGCTGGTACTAAACTCTTCAAACTGTTACCAACATTAGCCATCTTCTTCCAACCGTTCCTCCGTTGATCAGAAGACTGAGGAATAGGCTGTGACACTTTGGATGCAAGAGGTCCAGTAACAACGCACGCCATAGGTTGTACTTGACACTTCTCTACCCATCCTGTTCCTCCCTACTCACGTTGGCCGGCTTCTTGGCAACGACTAAGGGTGAAACCTCAGAAGTAGGCACCGCAAAGTCATTGCCGAGGAGGTCGACGCCCCCAACAGACAAGTTCTCCACAACACCCACATCCAACTCTCGTGTCACACCATCCACCTCCAGTTCCATCCTAACCAACGGGTATGACTTGACAGCATTGATACCCTGCACCACAACCACCCGTGCCACGTTTATTGGTCTACCAGTAAAGTTCTTCATTAAATCTGAGAGGCACCCGTGTCTCGCAACAGCTCAACTCCATGCTTCTTACCAGCCCACTTCACGCAGCCATGCCCTCGATGGTCACAAAAGACATCTCGGACAGGGTTCGAGCCTTCCGGATTCTTCTCCACTGGCTGTGTCCCAGCCTCTGACGTTATACCCCGGGCAAACTCAGACGACTTCGGGGACACCCCAATGTTGCGAGCCAAAGACACAACTGCATTAGGTAGCTTGCTTGGACAGGCTCTTGCAAAATGCCCCTTCTCATGACAATGAAAACACTCTAACTCCCCCTTGGGCTTCCCTTGAGGTGGGGAAGGGCCCTGACCCTTCTTAAACGGGACGGTATTAGGTTTATGGTCAGACTTAGTATTGTTGCTCTTGTTGTAATGGTTATATGGTGTATCACTGACTCGGGGGGGGTGGAGTGTTGCGCCCCTTGTTACCTGCATCATTCCGTTGTGCAGACCCGCACCCACGAATCAGTGACATCCGAAGGTCAGCCATCTCAGCTGCCTCCTGAAGAGTTCTTGGTTTTTTCTCTTTAAGATTCAACGTCAGATCGCTGCCCGTACACTTAAAAAATTGTTCTAGAAGCATCAGCTGTTTCAACTCCTCAAACGTCGATGACTTCTCAGAACGCAGCCAGTTTCTAAATGCATCGGACAGATCCCGGGCATGCTCAAGAAAGGTGCACTCACGACCCTTCGTTACACCCCGGAACTTCAATCTGTACGTCTCTGGTTGTAACTCATATGCCCGCAGGACAGCCTCCTTCAATACCTCGTAATCGATGCACGACTCCAAGGGCAACGCATCATATGCCTTGAGTCCTTTGCCAATCAATCTAGAGGAAACAAGGGCTGCCCACTTAACCTCGGGCCACTGGTGGTCCCGGCACTTCTTCTCGAAACGCATAACAAATTCAGTGACACCCGACTCATCAAATACAGGGACCAACTTGAGCAGGTGCGATAACGACTGATCAAGACCTCGATTCCCAGAACCGAGACGCTGCCCTGTCGACTCCACCCTAGACTTCTCAAGATCTATGTCTGCACAGTACTTCGTCTTTCTCTCTTCAGACTGAAGCTCAGCCTCACGTATGGCCTTTCTCTCCTCAGTCTCATATCTGGCCCTTCTCTCCTCAGCCTGAATCTTAGCCATCTCAAACTCCCGCTTCTGCTGCAGCTGCATCTTAGCCATCTCAAGCTGGAAGAGCATATCTGCAGTTAAACCTTGAGGAGGAGGAGATGCAACAATTGGAGACCCACCCTGTGACAAACCACGCTGCCAGTGACTATCGGCCTGCGGGAACGTACCCGGCTCCGGAACCCGAGGAGTCGAGTGGAATGGGGGCTGGGCCGAAGGTGCCCCAGCTCCCGCTCCACCCGAAGCCCCACGCACCCCGACGAGCACACAGGCCACCAGGTCACCTCTCGACATGCTGCTAGTGCCCACATGCCCCATGACCGTGGCCAAACACTGGAGACCATACCGATCAATCCCCGACACCCGGTCAGCAGTAATAGGTATCTCCAGAAACTTCCTTGCATCCTCCTCACTAGCTATAACTCTAATGTCATCTAACAAAGCCTGCTGCTGCACCTCAGAGTCTGCTTCCCGTACAGTGTCCTCACTGTACATTGATCCGTCGTTCGACATAGTGCCCACCAAAAATTCTCAACGTTTATATAAACAAAAATAGAAGTACCTAAACTCTTATGTAGCACTATTCACTCAAAAAATGCTTGAAGACTCTTAAGTGTTATACTGCTTGCCAAACAAATTCCACATTTCCACTATATTCCTTTAAACAAAAACAAATGACCACAACACTCCTGCAATATTTCTCTAAGTTCACAAAATCCTAAGCAAGGTCGCCATTTGTTACGACCGGGGCTCGTATAAAACAAGGGCTCTTAATCATTGGACTAGGAAAGCACACAGCCACAACGGTAACACTAGATCCAACCCCTGAACTTATAATGCCGGCGCACAAAAACACCTATACCCTCCAGAGTTAAATCTGCGATAACGGGGTATCCTATAACTCAGTATAAGTGCACTACTACTACAGGCTGATGATCTCTGATACAGCCTGATCACAACAACATACAATTACGGTAATAAGGTATACTAGGAAAAGATAGAGATCTTAATTAAATCACTCCAATGATTTAATGCAAACTAGAAGAAAGTATATTTAAAGTTACTCTAAACAATAATGAACTGTCTCGAGCAGGAATCTTCTGAAGAAAGTCTGATGCTAGGTTAAGATGATCGTATCGGATTTTGAACTGTAGTATAAAGCAGGAACAGGATATGACAATTGTAAGGACATATAGGGTTAACTGGCACGGGAATAATAACTGCGCAATAGTAGGAACTCAAACAGCAAAATAAGTACTTCCTCATCAACGAAACAGCCTACTAGGGTTGTGCAACTCAACAACAACCTAGACTAATAAATGCCGTGAATAATATATAATGCATACATAACAGAAAAAGTTTATAATCTAAATCTGGTGTCTGCTAGGCGAATAAAGTCTAGCTGGGATGTAGTAGGCTAGGAAACAATGGCTGAGCAAGCGGCTCGTAGCCTAGCGAAGTCCTTAAGGTTGTGCGGCCAAATTACGTTAATTGACGGGGTGCTCTCTTGAGATCCAGATCGCTAGTATCTGGTTCTCTCCTGGCGACCCTCTCAAAGTCAAAGCAAACGAGTTAGCACAGTGTTGGGTGGCAGAGGCAAAAGCCCTCACTCGCAACACAGCGCTAAACTCACAAGGTACACAGTCAGAAAGACCACCTAGGCTTCCCACGTCTCCGTTGCGATTGTACAGGTTCAACAAAACCTAGTACACATCGGAAATCACAACAACAATGGTCTCACCCCAATCTAGCATTAAATAGCCCAGCAGACAGCCAAGCAATAGGCAGGGAGACACCGTGAGTGTGTCGAACCTCTACAGACAAAATGGTAACCCCTCCAAAATGCCTAACTAAACATGGGTTATCTTAGAGCTTCAGCATATAATACGATGGCCGATATATGAAATCGTGCAGAACCAAAGGGAAGTTATATTAAATAGAGTAGAAGAATGAGAGGTAAGAAGTTGAGAGAGAGAGAAAGTGCTCTATAGGTAGAAGTCGGGAGACAGGGGGGGCAAGGGAAATGTGAAGGGTATGCTAGTCAGGAAAGCTCTGAGGAGAATAGCTCCTCTGGACCCCTCCAGGATCCCACACAAAGGCACGGTGGTCAGCCAATCACAGGCCACTACGTCACCCGGCAGCAGGCCTGCATAAGGCGCCATGAACCACCAGCCAATCAAAACCGAGAGAAAAGACCACGCGGGCGAGCAACTCCTCCGGGAGGGAGGAGGAGGAAAAGCAACACTCCCCTCCCCACCTTGCTCGCTCGCTCTCTCTCTCTCCTTCACTACAATGCATCTTATGTTCAACTCATGATATAAAATACAATGCATTGTCACAGGCGAAAACAAAGACCACTTCTACCCTGCCTGTGACATGACGATTCACAAGAAAGAAAGTACAACATTGTAGACAGACTGTAGCCCATTTTACTGCCCTGGCGAGTGCTAGTGGCTACCGGGAGGCGATTCTGCCAACGCTGGCAGGCGTCACATTAGGTCTAATGATTGTTACCATAAGTAATATGACAACATTGATGTGTAAGATATGTATAGACAATTGAAAGGAATATGGCATTCTAATTTATTTATTTAACACCAAACACCACCCAATGTAATGTACCGGTATGTAATCATGTGATCCTACCGGGATTCGAACCTGGGTTACCACATAGGCCTACAGATCTTAAACACTTTATATAACCATTACACCATCTAGTACCTAAAGATTTAATACCCCTTCTGTATATTTTATATTTGATTGTGGCTAGTATTAGACGATTCATTCACTTTACAAAATGACATCCAACGATAAAAAAGTTCGACCCAATTAGCTCTCTCTTTAGGCCTACCCTTTTAATTACTACCACAGATCCTTTTCTAACTGTATAAAATCGTGTGAATATAGCTACAATAAGCTTAAAAGGACTTCGCCGGTACAGAATGGCTTAAGAATGGCATGGACGAAACGTATACTATAATACTTCATACACAATATTCTATATACCCCTTCCCGTAGTCCTGTTATTTTTCTTTGTACTGACTCTACTGCCATCTGTAGAGAGCACTTAGTATTAATTTGGTAGCGTCTTGCTAGTAATGTTTCCTCTCTGCGAGTCTTTACTCTTTCTTTGACTTCTGTCGTGTGTTGCCAGACACACCCTGTTAATATAGAATACAGCACTATACGCATTTCCTCATTGAGAAATATGATTGCATCCACTCATGGATACAGCCAAACTGTTGTTCTTCATTATATATTTGTAATTAAGCTTATAAAGAATTGCACAAATTAATGCAGAATTACGTCATGGCAACAAGACACATTATAAATCGAGAATAGAGATCGAGAACATACATCACTGATTGTTATATAGTTGCAAGCATAGAGTACAGATTGAATAGAGGCAAAAGCGTGACGTCACACGGTTATTTTTCCGCACATCTTAGGAATTTGGTGGCAGGACTGTTGTAGGGCATACAACCAAAACACCTCGGTCATTTTTCCTTATTAGATACTCCTTGATATCTGTGCGCCAGGCTTGTTTGCAGTGTTACCAAAGTTAAGAGAAATTCCGCAAAATGAGGGGGCAATAGATTAAAGAGGAAACGTCTTAACACCTTAAGAGCGGGTGGAGGAGTATATTTGATGTACCGCCGAGCGGGGTTTTACCGTAAACGAGCTTGTTTCCGTGCTCGTTTTCATGCATAAACAAGAGCCAGAGCGTAATACAAGTATGCATCCCTGAAAGGGCGTTAATTCAGCTTTCCAATGACACCAGAACCATCCTTCTACGATTACTGGTTGTCTTGTAACGAGTCTCTGGATAGCGTAGAATTGATTATTAATAGCGTTATTAGTACAAGGTAGGGATTATTACGAATTAATGGGGACCCTCTCGTTTTCCTTTGCGATCGTGCTGCCATCTCTCGAACGCGCGGCTCGCTATTTTCAGATTTGTAGCGTCTGTTACGTCCGGCACTACGAAATAAACAAGGGCACTCAATATTGGACTAGATGATAGGCTATATCTGCAACAACGGTACGCTAATTCCAAACCCTCGAACTATTTCGCCGGCGAACAAAACACTTAAACCCTCCAGAGTTAATCTCCTGGATAACGGGGTATCAATTAACTGGGTTTTAGTGCACTTCTACAAAGGCTTACCGATGACGGCAAAGCCTGCTCACAACAGGAGTACTTTACGTTAATAAAATTTTCTTAAGTAATAACAATGCTTGAATAAACTATAACAAGATTAAATAAAGGAGTATATGCTTACGTTAACTTTAGTGTGAGTCTGTACTCAACACTAACCTCTACAATGCTCTATGAAAGCACTGGAAGTCTAGTCCTACAGCAATCAGATAAAGAATCTTCTGAAAACGTCTGATACTCTAAGATGCTCGTTAATATAGAACAGAAATAATGCAGGGGCAGGACACCAAAGCGTGTATCTTAAATACACCAATAAGTAGGATACATAAATTATATATAAAACAAGGGAGTGCAACAACTCTGTGACAGCCCTAATAATCGCCACTCAAAACAGTACTTCCTTAGCCAACGTAACAGCCAAACTGGGTTGTGCACTATGCATCAACCTAGGCTAAAATAAGGCGTGAATAATTCCTAAAGCATACACAATTAAAGTTAATAAACACAATGCTGTCTTTCTCACTAATAAAGTCTAGCAGTGGCATAAAAAAGGTACTAAGAAACTAGGCAGAGCGTAAGCATGCTCGTAGCCTACTGTCTCCCCTTGAACAGATTTCCCTTATGTTACGTTAAGTGACTGGAGGCTCTCTTGGTAAGTCCAGATCTCAAGTATCTGGTCTTACCCTGGCGCTCCACAAAGGTCAACAAAATGAGTTAGCAAGTATGCAGGTAAGATTAGGCAAGAGCCCTTCACTTGTATACTGCTACACTCGCAAAGGAAAGTATGCACAAGGGTTACAGGCTCGCTAGCTTCGTCGATGTTGTACAGGCTCTGACTTGCCACATACATAACTCAGACAACGACCAAAGATACCTTCCACTGTCTAGCATTAAATAATAAGAGAGAACAGCTCAATAATTAGGAGCACCCCAACACTATGGTACCATTTGACTGACTCTAATAATCCCTAAAACTAGTGCAAACATATATGGAGAGCTGGTGCTGGTAATACGACTGGCCGACTATGGAAGTCGTATGCAGAACGAGAAGGGATAAGTAATTGAATAAAGAGAGAAGTATGAAACCGAAGAAGTTCAGAGAGAGAGATAGTAGTATAGAGGGTTATATGGAAGACAGGTTGCAAGGGACATGTAGGACCTAGCACACCAAGCTTAGCTCTGCAGGAGACACAAGGATAGGAGCCCGCACCACCGTCCCAGGACTGCGGCCGGCAATCACAGACGACTACGTCATGAAGAGCAAGCATTCTATGACGTCGACAGGGCCGCCGGCCAATCACGGGCGTGGGAGACTCCTACCGAGCGCGGGAGGCAAACGTACATACACACGCACATACTACCACCACGCTGCCTACCCCGCTCTCCCTCTCCTTAACTTCACACCATGCATCTTATATTCTAGCACTGATATAAAATACTTCTAAGTGTCACAGACAAGAATAAAGATCACCACTGATCTGTCTGTGACAACATGTACTCTATGAAAGAAAGAACATCATTCTACGATTATTGTAGCCCATATCACTGCCCTGGCGAGCGCTAGCAAGTCACGAGCGCATTCTGGCAAGCTGGCCAGCGTAACACCCCGCCCAAGATGTGGGACTCAGCCACAGGCGAACCCCACATCTGACCAGACAGAATGCCCATCAACCCCGCATCACCTAGCCACTCTCCCAAGTTGTGAAAACAAGGCACGATCACAAACATAAAACACTGCATTATAAAAAAAATCTGCACAACACTTCCCCAAAATAATAGCATCATAATAATTATATCACGCTCAACGAGCAAGCTTCACCAAGCCTAGCCTACTAAGACAACAACTCAGTGTCTTGGATGCTTGCTGTGATATACTGCACTTATATACTATCAAAAATATATATTTTTTATTGTATGGGAGGTTTTTATATATTTTAATAGTGTTTTGGCGGCGTTGCACTAGTGGCAAGCCTAGTTTTTCTCCACTCTCAACACACACTGACTGAACGGCGAGGGTTCTCCTGCAAACAAACCCTCCCATGACAAACAATCAGCCAAAACATTATCAGTGCCCTTAGCATGCCACACATCCAACTTGTGTTCCGGCAGCACAACGCCTGACACTGATAAACTGCCTAGTTCATCGCAAGACTGGCACTTCTCTTCGCTCTTTCCGGCAACGGGGCCTGCCAATAACCTTTCACTAGTTCTACCTTCGTGATAGGCGATGCAGCCTCGAGGCGGTCTATGGTGTCGTCAACTCTCGATAAGGTATAAGCGTCTGTCAGGGATAATTAACATCCACTCTTGCAATCAACACACACACTGATCTTGCCACTTAACACCAGGTTGCAAAGTTACTGGCAACGACCACTCACGATATCCTTTATCCCTCAGACCCTTTTTCCACATGTCGTCTAGCTCTGCTTTCACAACAGGCTGTCAAGCAGGATTTATACGGTAGGGAATTAACTGGAGCCTTCCACTGCCTCCATGTCTGATTCTACCCCGTACATCAGGCCTGGAGAATGAACAAACATGCGAAAGTACTGCCATAGCCTAGTAAACAACTGCCTGGCACTGTCTCCAGCCTCCATGTCGGATTCTACCCCGTACATCAGGCCTGGAGAATGAACAAACATGCGAATGTACTGCCATAGCCTAGTAAACAACTGCCTTGCACTGTCTCCACAAACAACATGCCTAGTGCCCTCCCACAACCCAGCCGAGACCGCAGCTTCTAACCTGTAGTCTCCCTCCTTCTCCACCTTCGTCCCTAGAACAGCCAGGTCATGAGAGGGACCATCAGTACCACCTGTGCAGTCACTCCCATAGTTCATAATTGCTAAGGCTTCCCCGCCGATACCGTACATGCGCACCCCCGCATTCCTTGCAACTACATCTGCCTGCGCAGCATCACCGCCTTCAGCGACATGGCCAGATACAGTCGGTCTATGGTAGGGCTGTTGCATTTCACTAGAGCAGCATTGGGAGGCTATGCGATGGCCGGGCGCATCCACTCCACAGCCAACCTCGCCAATCTGCTCAATCTCCTCCTTCTGACCACCATACTTGGCAGCCATGGGTCGACCCTGACCTGGCAACCATGCCAAAGCCTCGTCGCCCACCTTGAACCACTGAAACAACGAGGCCAACGGTTTACTGACACTCAAGTGACCTGCCGGCGGAACCTCGTGCACCGCATGAGTTGTGAGGCCTGGATGCTCTGCACAAACAGTGGGGTATGGACCGATCAGGTGCTGGAGCGCTGCACACTGCTGCTCAGGCAGGTGCTCTAGCGCATCCACAGCCACCTGACCCGCCCACTGCTCCACCGAGACATGACAATCCCGACTCTCCTCCACCTGTGCCCCACTGCCCCTCTCTCCTTCTCCACCTTGGCCGCTGCAGACCAACGCAGGGACAGTAGGCTCCTCAGGTGGTTGCCTCACAAACTCCTCTAACAGGTTCACCTGACATGCTTCCCCGTCCTCGAGTTCAACAGCCCCGTTCCCACAACTCTCCTCCACCTGGGAACAACTCTGTCGCGGAGTGCCATCATGCCCTACCATGTCCCTAGGGGGGACAGGTTCTGGGGCCACTCCGGAGCTCACCTTTGGGTCAAGTACCGAGTCACCAAGGAGTGTCGCTGGGTCCAAACTCTCAACCCGACCACCAGCCTCGACTTTCTCCTTCCGACCCTTCCTCCGCTGGTCATAAACTTGGGTACTAGGCTGTGACACCTGAACGGACCGAGATCTCTCAAGCCCCTCTTGCTCCTCCCTACTCGTGTCGGCCGCCCTCTTGGCAACGACTAAGGGTGGAACCTCGGAAGTGGGCACCGCAAAGTCATTACCAAGAAGGAGGTCGACCCCCTCAACTGGCAACTTCTCCACCACACCCGCATCTAACTCCCATGTCACACCGTCCACCTCAAGCTCCATTCTGACCAGCGGGTAAGACCGCGTAGCATTGATGCCTTGAACCACCACAACCCGAGCCACGTTAACAGGCTTGCCAGTGAAATTCTTAACAAGTGTCTGGGAAGCGCCCGTATCACACAACAACTCAAGCCTATGCCTCACACCAGCCCACCTCACAGTGTCGTGCCCCCTATGACCACAAAAAACATCACGGACGGGTGACGAGCCCTCCTGCTGCTTCTGCACCGGCGATGACTTCGCAACCGACCGTTTACCCCGGGCAAACGCGGAAGACCTCAAAGACACACCGATGTTGCTCACTAGTGACACCACTGCTGTAGGCGGTGTGCTCGGACATGAGCGCGCAATATGCCCCTTCTCATGACACTTGAAACATTCCACCTCACTCTTGGACTTCCTCTGAGGTGAGGAAGGGCCCTGGCCTTTCTTAAACGGGAAGGGTTTCGACTTGGGTTCATAATTGGCAACAGTACTCTTACATGGATAATTATATGTTGTGTCATTAATTCGGGGGGGTGGAGTGGTACACCCCTTGTTACCTGCCTCAGCTCTCTGTGCAGACTCGCACCCGCGAATCAATGACAACCTGAGGTCAGCCAGCTCAGCCGCCTCTTGTAGAGTTTTTCGGTCGCTTTTCTTTAATGTTACGAGTCAAGTCACAGCCAGTACATTTAAAAAATTGTTCGAGCAACATTAGTTGTTTTACTGAATCAAAACTAGTTGCCTTCTCCGACCTTAACCAATTTTCAAATGCATCTGACAGCTCTCTAGCGTGTTCCTGGAAAGTATTCTCCTTTCTTTTTGGAACCGCCCTAAACTTCAGCCTATAGGTCTCTGGCTGTAGCTCATACGCCCTCAGGACAGCTTCTTTCAATATCTCGTAATTCACACAGGAATCTAGGGGCAAAGCATCGTACGCATTGAGTGCTTTCCCCGTCAATCGTGAAGAAACAAGGGCTGCCCACTTCTCCTCGGGCCATTGGTGCTCATGGCAGTTATTCTCGAACCGGAGAAAAAATTCTGTAACTCCCAACTTAAGTAGATGCGACAGGGACTGGTCATGGGCTCGACCCCCCTGGGCGACCCGGTTCCTTGTCACCTCTACACGAGTTTTCTCTAGGTCAACATCGGCACGATACCTTTCAGACTCATACTTAAGCTCAGCCTCTCGCTGCTGCTGCTGCTGTCTGAGCTCAGCCTCATACTTCCGTTGCTCGAGCTCGAGCTTCTGCTGCTCAAGCCGAAACAACATCTCGGGAGTCAAACCCTGAGGAGGGGGTGCTACTATCGGGGACCCACCCCGTGAATCACCTAGAGGCATACCCAACCGCAAGCGGGCATCGGCCTGCGGGAACATACTCGGCTCCGGAACCCGTAGGGGCGCCATGGTAGGAGTCGAGTGGAATGGGGGCTGGGCCGAAGGTGCCCCAGCTCCCGCTCTACCCGAAACCCCATGCACCCCACCCAGCACACAGGCAGCCAGCTCACTTCTCGACATACGCTAGTACCGGAAAACCCTAAGACCGTGGCCACACACTGCAGTCCGTACCGGTCTAGCCCCGACACCCGGTCCGCCGACATAGGCTTCCCCCAAAAAATCCGACCATCCTCCTCACTGTTCACCACCCAAGCGCCGCTTAACAACTCTACCTTCTCCACCTCCTCGCCTGCCTCTCGCACTGTGCCCTCACTATGCTCAGACCCGTCCAGTGACATGATGGAGTCAACAACCCAAAAATTCTCAAGTCCAGACAAAAATAGCCAAAACTCTTACGTAGCTTATTAACCAAAAAATATTCGAAGATGTTCTTGAGTGCAATACTAGGTCACCAATAACTCCAACAAGTTCTATGTATCCTCAAAACAATGTCTACTGCCAACAATGCGAGAAATTAATTCAACCCCCAAATGGCAATAAGATTTCTCAAAAAAAAAACTGCAATATTCAGTTCACTATATTCTGGTCTAAGGTCGCCATTTGTTACGACCGGCACTACGAAATAAACAAGGGCACTCAATATTGGACTAGATGATAGCATAATTATCTGCAACAACGGTACGCTAATTCCAAACCCTCGAACTATTTCGCCGGCGAACAAAACACTTAAACCCTCCAGAGTTAATCTCCTGGATAACGGGGTATCAATTAACTGGGTTTTAGTGCACTTCTACAAAGGCTTACCGATGAAGGCAAAGCCTGCTCACAACAGGAGTACTTTACGTTAATAAAATGCTCTTAAGTAATAACAATGCTTGAATAAACTATAACAAGATTAAATAAAGGAGTATATGCTTACGTTAACTTTAGTGCGAGTCTGTACTCAACACTAACCTCTACAATGCTCTATGAAAGCACTGGAAGTCTAGTCCTACAGTAATCAGATAAAGAATCTTCTGAAAACGTCTGATGCTCTAAGATGCTCATTAACCTGACAAGCGTGATATAGACCTAGGTGCTAGGGTAGTTATTTGTGCATTTCTAGCCCTGGATTCTGACAGAATTAGTTATATTTACAATATAAAGCATTATTTGTTTTCGGTATGCTTTTTATTTTACATATATGATGTATATGAACCTTCAAGAGTGCTAAAATAAGTGGGAAAAGCATTTGGTGGTGAAAAACGAAGATATTGGCCACCCGGTCATAATCTCAGGCGAGAGAGAGCCACAGGCAGCCCTCCCCTCTCGCTGTCTGGGAGTCAACTGAGACGAGCGGGGCGGTGTGTGCCGGTGTCTGGGTGTTGCATAACGATATTTTATGCAACCCACTTGTGCTAGATTATCGGCCGAGAGAAAAATAACCGATAAATGAGGATATTAAGACGGTAAATAGATGATAATTGAGGAGGGGGGGGGATGGGGGAATAAGGTGGGGAAGGAGGGGAGGGGGAGGGGTGAGAAACACATGGATGAGTACTAGAGGGGAATTATCTCACCTAGAGACAAAATCCTTTGTTTTGATAGGCCCTTTTTTATTTTGGATGGCTTTTTTTATGGTCTTGCTTCCGTGAGGCCTATCGCGTTCCCTATAGGAAGCCTTCCGCGAGGCCTATCGCGCTTGCCGGGTTAATATAGAACAGAAATAATGCAGGGGCAGGACACCAAAGCGTGTATCTTAAATACACCAATAAGTAGGATACATATATAAAACAAGGGAGTGCAACAACTCTGTGACAGCCCTAATAATCGCTACTCAAAACAGTACTTCCTTAGCCAACGTAACAGCCAAACTGGGTTGTGCACTATGCATCAACCTAGGCTAAAATAAGGCGTGAATAATTCCTAAAGCATACACAATTAAAGTTAATAAACACAATGCTGTCTTTCTCACTAATAAAGTCTAGCAGTGGCATAAAAAAGGTACTAAGAAACTAGGCAGAGCGCAAACATGCACGTAGCCTTACTGTCTCCCTTGAACAGATTTCCCTTATGTTACGTTAAGTGACTTGGAGGCTCTCTTGGTAAGTCCAGATCTCAAGTATCTGGTCTTACCCTGGCGCTCCACAAAGGTCAACAAAATGAGGTAGCAAGTATGCAGGTGAGATTAGGCAAGAGCCCTTCACTTGTATACTGCTACACTCGCAAAGGAAAGTATGCACAAGGGTTACAGTCTAGCTAGCTTCGTCGATGTTGTACAGGCTCTGACTTGCCACATACATAACTCAGACAATGACCAAAGATACCTTCCACTGTCTAGCATTAAATAATAAGAGGAGAACAGCTCAATAATTAGGAGCACCCCAACACTATGGTACCATTTGACTATGACTCTAATCCCTAAAACTAGTGCAAACATATATGGAGAGCTGGTGCTGGTAATACGACTGGCCGACTATGGAAGTCGTATGTAGAACCAGAAGGGATAAGCAATTGAATAAAGAGAGAAGTATGAAACCGAAGAAGTTCAGAGAGAGAGATAGTAGTATAGAGGGTTATATGGGAGACAGGTTGCAAGGGACATGTAGGACCTAGCACACCAAGCCTAGCTCTGCAGGAGACACAAGGATAGGTGCCGCACCACCGTCCCAGGACCGCGGCTGCCAATCACAGACGACTACGTCATGAAGAGCAAGCATTCTATGACGTCGACAGGGCCGCCGGCCAATCACGGGCGTGGGAGACTCCTACCGAGCGCGGGAGGCAAACGTACATACACACGCATACTACCACACGCTGCCTACCCCGCTCTCTCTCCTTAACTTCACACCATGCATCTTATATTCTAGCACTGATATAAAATACTTCTAAGTGTCACAGACAAGAATAAAGATCACCACTGATCTGTCTGTGACAACATGTACTCTATGAAAGAAAGAACATCGTTCTACGGTTATGTAGCCCATATCACTGCCCTGGCGAGCGCTAGCGAGTCAGTCTTTCTTTCCTCTCTATCCAATCTGTACTCTATGGATGCAACCTATTTTTTCATAAATATAAGCGATAGACACCGCACGAACAGCAACATATTGATGAACATGTGAGCATTACCAATTATGATTATTTCTTACCCACACACACACACGCGTGTGCACTGAAATCTCAAGAATATAGGCAGCTCTTGTTGGGAATATATTGTCGTTTAGGGGAAACGCATCTTCGCCTGTTTGACCTGGGCAACTATGAATCAGGACTCATGGCGGTGGTCTGAGAGGTGCTAAGGACAGCTTCTTTCAATATCTCGTAATTCACACAGGAATCTAGGGGCAAAGCATCGTACGCATTGAGTGCTTTCCCCGTCAATCGTGAAGAAACAAGGGCTGCCCACTTCTCCTCGGGCCATTGGTGCTCCTGGCAGTTATTCTCGAACCGGAGAAAAAATTCTGTAACTCCCAACTCATCAAACACTGGAACCAACTTAAGTAGATGCGACAGGGACTGGTCATGGGCTCGACCCCCCTGGGCGACCCGGTTCCTCGTCACCTCTATACGAGTTTTCTCTAGGTCAACATCGGCACGATACCTTTCAGACTCATACTTAAGCTCAGCCTCTCGCTGCTGCTGCTGCTGTCTGAGCTCAGCCTCATACTTCCGTTGCTCGAGCTCGAGCTTCTGCTGCTCAAGCCGAAACAACATCTCGGGAGTCAAACCCTGAGGAGGGGGTGCTACTATCGGGGACCCACCCCGTGAATCACCTAGAGGCATACCCAACCGCCAGCGGGCATCGGCCTGCGGGAACATACTCGGCTCCGGAACCCGTAGGGGCGCCATGGTAGGAGTCGAGTGGAATGGGGGCTGGGCCGAAGGTGCCCCAGCTCCCGCTCTACCCGAAACCCCATGCACCCCACCCAGCACACAGGCAGCCAGCTCACTTCTCGACATACCGCTAGTACCGGAAAACCCTAAGACCGTGGCCACACACTGCAGTCCGTACCGGTCTAGCCCCGACACCCGGTCCGCCGACATAGGCTTCCCCCAAAAAATCCGACCATCCTCCTCACTGTTCACCACCCGAGCGCCGCTTAACAACTCTACCTTCTCCACCTCCTCGCCTGCCTCTCGCACTGTGCCCTCACTATGCTCAGACCCGTCCAGTGACATGATGGAGTCAACAACAAAAATTCTCAAGTCCAGACAAAAATAGCCAAACTCTTGCGTAGCTTTATTAACCAAAAAATATTCGAAGATGTTCTTGAGTGCAATACTAGGTCACCAATAACTCCAACAAGTTCTATGTATCCTCAAAACAATGTCTACTGCCAACAATGCGAGAAATTAATTCAACCCCCAAATGGCAATAAGATTTCTCAAAAAAAAAACTGCAATATTCAGTTCACTATATTCTGGTCTAAGGTCGCCATTTGTTACGACCGGCACTACGAAATAAACAAGGGCACTCAATATTGGACTAGATGATAGGCTATAATTATCTGCAACAACGGTACGCTAATTCCAAACCCTCGAACTATTTCGCCGGCGAACAAAACACTTAAACCCTCCAGAGTTAATCTCCTGGATAACGGGGTATCAATTAACTGGGTTTTAGTGCTCTTCTACAAAGGCTTACCGATGAAGGCAAAGCCTGCTCACAACAGGAGTACTTTACGTTAATAAAATGCTCTTAAGTAATAACAATGCTTGAATAAACTATAACAAGATTAATAAAGGAGTATATGCTTACGTTAACTTTAGTGTGAGTATGTACTCAACACTAACCTCTACAATGCTCTATGAAAACACTGGAAGTCTAGTCCTACAGCAATCAGATAAAGAATCTTCTGAAAACGTCTGATGCTCTAAGATGCTCATAACCTGACAAGCGTGATATAGACCTAGGTGCTAGGGTAGTTATTTGTACATTTCTAGCCCTGGATTCTGACAGAATTAGTTATATTTACAATATAAAGCATTATTGTTTTTCGGTATGCTTTATTTACATATATGATGTATATATGAACCTTCAAGAGTGCTAAAATAAGTGGGAAAAGCATTTGGGTGGTGAAAAAACGAAGATATTGGCCACCCGGTCATAATCTCAGGCGAGAGAGAGCCACAGGCAGCCCTCCCCTCTCGCTGTCTGGGAGTCAACTGAGACGAGCGGGGCGGTGTGTGCCGGTGTCTGGGTGTTGCATAACGATATTTTATGCAACCCACTTGTGCTACATTATCGCGGGAGAGAAAAATAACCGATAAATGATGATAATAAGAGGATAAATAGGTGAAAATTGAGAGGGGGGGAATAAGGTGGGGAAGGAGGGGAGGGGGAGGGGTGAGAAACACATGGATGAGTACTAGAGGGGAATTATCTCACCTAGAGACAAAATCCTTTGTTTTGATAGGCCCTTTTTTATTTTGGATGGCTTTTTTTATGGTCTTGCTTCCGTGAGGCCTATCGCGTTCCCTATAGGAAGCCTTCCGCGAGGCCTATCGCGCTTGCCGGGTTAATATAGAACAGAAATAATGCAGGGGCAGGACACCAAAGCGTGTGCAACAACTCTGTGACAGCCCTAATAATCGCTACTCAAAACAGTACTTCCTTAGCCAACGTAACAGCCAAACTGGGTTGTGCACTATGCATCAACCTAGGCTAAAATAAGGCGTGAATAATTCCTAAAGCATACACAATTAAAGTTAATAAACACAATGCTGTCTTTCTCACTAATAAAGTCTAGCAGTGGCATAAAAAAGGTACTAAGAAACTAGGCAGAGCGCAAACATGCACGTAGCCTACTGTCTCCCCTTGAACAGATTTCCCTTAGGTTACGTTAAGTGACTTGGAGGCTCTCTTGGTAAGTCCAGATCTCAAGTATCTGGTCTTACCCTGGCGCTCCACAAAGGTCAACAAAATGAGGTAGCAAGTATGCAGGTGAGATTAGGCAAGAGCCCTTCACTTGTATACTGCTACACTCGCAAAGGAAAGTATGCACAAGGGTTACAGTCTAGCTAGCTTCGTCGATGTTGTACAGGCTCTGACTTGCCACATACATAACTCAGACAATGACCAAAGATACCTTCCACTGTCTAGCATTAAATATTAAGAGAGAACAGCTCAATAATTAGGAGCACCCCAACACTATGGTACCATTTGACTATGACTCTAATAATCCCTAAAACTAGTGCAAACATATATGGAGAGCTGGTGCTGGTAATACGACTGGCCGACTATGGAAGTCGTATGTAGAACCAGAAGGGATAAGTAATTGAATAAAGAGAGAAGTATGAAACCGAAGAAGTTCAGAGAGAGAGATAGTAGTATAGAGGGTTATATGGGAGACAGGTTGCAAGGGACATGTAGGACCTAGCACACCAAGCCTAGCTCTGCAGGAGACACAAGGATAGGTGCCCGCACCACCGTCCCAGGACCGCGGCTGCCAATCACAGACGACTAAGTCATGAAGAGCAAGCATTCTATGGCGTCGACAGGGCCGCCGGCCAATCACGGGCGTGGGAGACGCCTACCGAGCGCGGGAGGCAAACTTACATACACACGCACATACTACCACCACGCTGCCTACCCCGCTCTCTCTCTCCTTAACTTCACACCATGTATCTTATATTCTAGCACTGATATAAAATACTTCTAAGTGTCACAGACAAGAATAAAGATCACCACTGATCTGTCTGTGACAACATGTACTCTATGAAAGAAAGAACATCGTTCTACGATTATTGTAGCCCATATCACTGCCCTGGCGAGCGCTAGCGAGTCACGTCTTTCTTTCCTCTCTATCCAATCTGTACTCTATGGATGCAACCTATATTTTTTCCATAAATATAAGCGATAGACACCGCACGAACAGCAACATATTTATGAACATGTGAGCATTACCAATTATGATTATTTTCTTACCCCACACACACACACACACACACACACACGCGTGTGCACTTAAATCTCAAGAATATAGGCAGCTCTTGTTGGGAATATATTGTCGTTTAGGGGAAACGCATCTTCGCCTGTTTGACCTTGGCAACTATGAATCAGGACTCCGGCAATGGCGGTGTCTGAGAGGTGCTGTTTGTTTACGTACCCTAATGACAAGAAATCCTGACTAATCTACTTTCGGGATTTTTTTTAACAAACCTATTGACTTTCGAGTATTTATAGAGTTTGGGTAATATTGTTTTGAATGTAATAAGCGAATAGAGTAACGAATATGGAATATATATGGGTGGTTAAAATATAATAGCTATCCATGTTATGTTTTACGTATTTTATTTTGCAGGGCAACGCCATCTCTCGAACGCGCGGATTGCTATTTGTGGAGTCTTTCCTCTCTCTATCCAATCTGTACTCAATGGCCAAGAGGCTTAAAATTTAGTGAACGGTGTGCTGCTAATCCCATACCGAGTATAAGTAGGATGTGAGCATAATAATAACAATATTGTCATATTATGTAGCGCCCAGCATGTGCGAGTACTGTGTCCTGGCTGTGATAGCTCAAGTGGTGGCGCCTGCCTAGACACCTGTAAGGTCTCTGCCATAGAGTACAGAAGGATAGAGGCGAAAGTGTGACGTTACACGGTTATTTTGCCGCGCGTCCTAGGGATTTGGTGGCAGCGCTATTGTAGGGCATACAACCAAAACACCTCAGTCGTTTTTCCCTATTAGATACTC
Organism: Paralithodes platypus; assembly: GCA_032716605.1. Classification (NCBI taxonomy): domain Eukaryota; kingdom Metazoa; phylum Arthropoda; class Malacostraca; order Decapoda; family Lithodidae; genus Paralithodes; species Paralithodes platypus. Next base: position 46,411,469 of record CM064567.1, on the reverse strand, counting down.
CTTGATATGTGTTGTCTGCAGTGTTACCAAAGTTAAGGGAAATTCCGCAAAATAAGGGCAATAGGTTAAAAGGGAAAGTCTTTAGGAGTGATTTAATGTTGGTAAAAAACACTTGTAAATTATTTAAAATAAAATTATATATAAAAGCAAGAGGAATATATTAGGAATACATATACAATATAAAACAAATACTTATATATGATGTAAGCTGTATAACTACAAGCAACACAACACGAATTAAAATGTAATTTTGAATATATATTATTAGTTACATGTTATGTAGATGTTAATTTATAAAGTTGCACTAAAACAGCACATTTCACGAAATACGTTCATAGGTTATACTTATGACATCTAGGGATATTTTTGGCCCAGCATGTTTGACGTTGGCAACTCTCGAATCTCACAACAATGGTGGGGGTTTGATGAGGTTTGCTTATGAACTCTCATACATACGACAATTTCACGATGATCTGGCCTTTACAGCAGCCTCTACTTATGTCTATTTAACTCTGTCATATCTACAGAGTCTCTGGATAACGTTCAATTGATTATTAATAGCGTTGTTAGAACAAGGTAGGAATTATTACGAATTAATGGGGACCCTCCCATTTTCCTTTGCGATCGTGCTGCCATCTCTCAAACCCGCGGATCACTATTACAGATTTGTGGAGTCTCTCTTTCCTCTCTATCCTTCTGTATTCTATGGATGTGAGTAATAACTAATGAAATAGTGCTTGCTATCTACCATTATCCCCTAATAACCTATGTGATCTGTGCCCCATAAAAGTTCTTTCCTCTCGCATAAGCATTAGGCTATTCATAGTGCAGTTGGATTCCAGTACATGATTAGATAGATATCCAATATTCGATAAATTGGATATTAATCTTGGTCATATAATATACAGTTGGTCAAAGTTCCAGCTGACCCACCCTCGCTCTGGGGCTCGCAGAATTATCTGGCAATACTGGTGTAGGAAGGAGGTGTGTCTTACAAAGATTGGGATATCTGATTTCGGCTAGATCATTGTTAGAACATATACTAAACAAGGGAAAGTAAGCCTATCTCAAATAAAAATGCATACATCGCTATGTATGATCCCGAACATTCACCCAGGGCTCTCATTTTTGAGGTAATTAACTCAGATTAGTGTAATCTCATCTCATTTAAGATAATGGCATTTTTAAGGTAATTCTGAAGTAATCCAAGTATCTATAAGGTAATTCTGAGGTAATCCAAGGTAAAAACTTTAATTAAGGTCAATAATAGCCATTATAGTACCAAATAAATGGACAAATACAAAACAATAATAATTTGGAGTACTTGATAACCTGCGTATTCACTTCGCGTCTCTACACCGTACATATTATCATACAGTACCTGTATGATACGTGTCGGTTGGCTTTCAGGCGGCGGGCCCCTCTGCGCCCTCAGTCAGACTGAGACGAGTTGGGACAGGATGAGGAAGGCAGTAGTAGAGCTTCCCTCACTTTTACGTAAGTTAAGTTTAAAAATTGTTTACTATATTATTCAAGAGGTAACTACTCCCCATATATTTATTTGGCCTCATACGTTTCAGATACTAGTAGTTTACTATAAGTTGTAGGGAATTCCAAGAATCATTATCGAGATCATAAGAGCTGTAAAGCTCAGCCAAACCTTGATGCTACCAGCAGTCATGCTTATTGTTTTGTGTTCAGCGTCTTGCTCCAGCCAACCGTTCATCTTTCAACCAACCTTGTTCATTTTAGTGTTTTATTATTTTGTAAGTAGCCTACCGTACACAAATTGTCTGTTCTTGTCACTGCCTGGGTGTTATTAAAGTAACATTCGTAATATTTGGACCATAATATCTCGTTTAAATTTACAGTACGTGTCTTTCCCGTTCATGTTCCATGATATTGTAGGCATAACGGACATTAATGATCAAACATTCAATGAATCAAGATAGCCGCCGGTAGTATATTTTGATATGGTATATAATAACGTTAGACAATGCTTATAACCCAATATCAATCTAGTACAGCTATTGAATATAGAATAGTTGACCTATATAGGCCTATATAAAATGTTTCTTTCAATTTCAATTTATCCGATTATCACTGTCAACAACTGCATACTATTTTGTTATGCAACATATGACTACACAATTTGATTGGGTATTAAGTCATCCTTGCGATCTACCTATAGCATAGCATATTTATCCTTTTGTATACTATATTAGTTTTCATTATATCAAACTTACTTCGTGTTTTGTATTATTATATTTATCAGTATCAACCATCTCTCTCTCTCTCTCATTTAAGCTAAGCTAAGGACTGGAGAACAATATAGGTAGGGGGGTGAATTAAAAGATAATTAATGATAGCATAGGCTAGGAGGGGCAGACCACAGGGTGACTACATGGATTGATTGATATTTTCATGTCTAGTTTAAAAGGAAATGAATAGATAATTAATCGAGTTGATCAACTCATCTTGAGAAATTTTGATTAAGTTATTTTTGTAAACTAACTAGTTAATCGATCCATCAGACATATTTAAGTTACCTAAACTGACCCCACTTTGCCAAAAGCCTATTCATGATTGTATATTTACACCGATCTGTTTATTTTTCAGTGTGCCCTTGTTCTGTTGACATGGCTACGGCACGAGAAAGTGATGATGTTGATTATGACACATATGAATCAAATGCCAGATCATCATTGAAGAGATGCAAGCCTACTTACAAACAAAAGTTTCGCTTTGCTTGGCTGCAACTTCCCGAGTTTAAAGACTGGTTAAAGGCACCTCCAGGGGACTCAATGCCTACATGCTCAGTTTGTTCATCAACTGTACCTTGTTACAAGTCAGGCATTGAGAGACATGGTAAAAGTGCTGGGCATATAACAAAGATTAAAGCAACGACATCTCAATGTAGTGTTAGCGTGTGTTTTAAGTCACAGCAACAACCTACTGCCTATAAAACGTTAACTGAAGGTAGAATTTGCAGTTTCATTGCTGAGAACAATTTACCCTTTTCTTTGTCAAAGCCACTACTTGACCTTATTAAAGCTACCTGCCCATCTAATTCAATGGAAAAAGAAACATTACACCAGGTGAAAATGTCTACCACAAAATGTACCAATGTCATTAGGCAGGGCCTAGGATATAAGTTTTCAAAATCTCTGGTTGAAACTCTGAAGACAACAAAGTTCAGCATCATTCCAGACGAAACTACAGATGTCAGCAGTGAAAAGCAGTTGGCACTATGTGTAGTCTATTTTGATTATGGAAAGTTGGAAGTAATTGCATCCTTTTTTGACATGGTTGTAGTTCAAAAGTGTGATGCCCAATCCTTGTATGCAGCTATCAAAAAGTGCTTTGAAGATAAAGGTATCCCTCTTAGGAATAACATTGGGTTTACATCAGATACCTGTAATGTGATGTTTGGGGAGAGACATAGTGTAGTTGCTCTAATGAAGGCTGAATTTCCTCACATTTCCTTCATCAAATGCAGCTGCCATATGATCCATCTCTGTGTATCTCACGCATGTTTGAAACTGTCAACTACATTGGAAGACTTGTGTAGGAATATTTGTTCTCATTTCAGCCGATCAAGTCTTAGGCAACATGAACTGAAAGAATTTCAAACATTTCTAGACCTTTCCCCCCATAGGATGTTGGCATTTGGGCAAACACGTTGGCTGTCTTTAGAGGCATGTGTTGGCTGCAGTTTAGAACAGTAGGGTGCCCTAACTCTTTATTTCACATCAGTGATTAGTGAAAGCCGTGATCCATCCTATGTGACAGACAGTATTCTCAGGAGCCTAAATAATGTGTTCATTAAAGCTCAGTTGCAGTTCGTACAAGTGCAGTTGCACCGAGTCAATGAATTCATACAATGTTTCAGAGTGCAAGCCCAAAGTTGCAATACCTACATGGTGAAGTGGGAAAGCTACTGAGAGAGCTTATGGGTGATTTTATTCAGGTAGCTGTCTTGCGTAACAGTGACCCATTCTCTCTCGATGTTAACAATACTAGTTTCCATGTCCCAGTAATGCAGGTGTATGTTGGCATTCACGCTACAGACACACTCTTAAATTCTCCATTAAACAAAGACACAGAAGGTGTGAAAAAGTACAAAATGAGCTGCAAGGCATTTTTGATTGAACTAATAGATCAAATTCGCTCTAGGTTTGAGACAAAGTCACTTAGAATTCTGTCATTTCTAATTCCGAAAATGCCTTGAACCTGAGACCCAACAGCCTGAGGGAAGTATTCCAATCATTCCCTTACATGAAAGATATCTGTGACTGTGAATACGCTGATTTAGAGTGGAGACAGCTAGGTGTGGAGTCAGAGAAAGGGAATTCCAGTGCTGAGCAGGATATAGTAGACTTTTGGAAAAATCAGCTTAGTAAGAAGAAAATGACTGGTCAACCCAAGTACCCTAATCTAAAATCAACTTAGTAAGAAGAAAATGACTGGTCAATCCAAGTACCCTAATCTAATGAAAGTGGTTGGAAGTGCATTGTCTCTACCACATTCTAATGCTGCAGTTGAAAGACTGTTCAGTCAGGTGCGTTTGATCAAAACAGATTTAAGAAATTCCCTTAAACCATGTAGTCTAGTCAGCTTGTTGCATGTGAAAAATGGACTTTTGCGGGCTGGAATTAATGCACATGAACTCACAATGGATAAGGATCTAAGAGTTACACTTGCACAGGTAGACAGTGATGCAACAGAGTGAATGTCAACATAAACTTGCTGAACTGTATAAAATGTAAATTATGTGTATAGTAATATTGCTAAGAAACAATTAAATATCTCGTACAGTCCTACATAATTTATACGTTATGTACCAATCTTAAATAATTAATTTGTATCCATTAATATTTGTTAATGAGTTACCCATACATATTTATTTTGTTGTTCCCATTTGTATAAGGTATATCCCTTTTACTTAAATATTATTTTTCCATGTCCATGTTATATTTTAGAGGCATCTCCCATGTAGGCCTACTTTAAACTGAAAATACAGTATGTATTACTGTAAGAATATACAGTATTGTAAAATTAAGTAATGCCATTAAGCTATTTGTCACCTTACTGGTAGTTTATTATAGCACCAAATAGAGAATAATCACAAGTATACCATTAGATAGATAGTTATAGGAAAACAAATAAAAAATAATCTATTGAGCTGAGGTAATTCTGGAGTAATTCCAATATATAGTTGAGGTAATATCGTAAAATTTAAGGTAATTTTCATCATATTCTAAGGTAATACAAAACATCCATTCTGAGAGCCTTGCATTCACCCAACGTTCGTAGATTTGCTTAAATAATCAAGTTATTATATCCACTGATTGGCAACTACACCAGTATTGCCAGCTAATTCTGCGAGCCCCTGAGCAAGGGTGGGTCAGCTGGAACTTTGACCAACTGTACCTTTAACAGTCTTGATAGTGTAATGGATAGAGCGTGTAAGGTTTGTATGTGGTATCCTGGATTCGAATACTGGGAGAATAACTTGCTTTCATTACCTTCATTTGGGGATTTATTGGTGCTAAGAACGATGTTAAAAATAATATTGAATATTTCAATAGGTTTCGTTTAGTCAGGCAGTTTTAATGTAACGGTATTATTATTAAACATCACTTACGTGAGGCACTAAACCTTCATAAGCAAAATAAACAAAAACAATTAGTGATTGTTATTTAATTTAATGGGATTTAATCGATTATCGCAAATTAACTTACTTAGTTAACCTTCGTTTGGATAGGGTTGGTAGCACCCACCTTATTTGCTATATTTAGTTTTATAATACACTGATTAGAGATATAGTTTATGCTATAATTTAAAATACCCACTGTCCTAAAGTTACATATTATGTCTATACATTTCCTTGGATAAGACGAAGGGTATAATTGGTATACCATGTGGTATGTGGTCCAAATGTCTATAAATCCACAACTCCACCTGGCTTTGCCATTGTCTCAGGATTCCAATATCTCCAGATGATCGCCCCAGCAAACAATTAACTCGAAGTAATATGGGATCGGTCTCAAGTATTCTGGTAAATACGCAGAGCTTTGGACGCGAGGTACTGTACCTAAAATACACAGCTGTGGTTCACTTGCGGGATTCTTTATTGGTTTGAGCCTAAGTCTGCTCCCTGGGCAAATATCCTGCCTCAATCTGGAATCAATTTAATTGACTAGTTAACACATATTATTGCTATTTAATACAGGTTTTCACAGTGTGTCATTATTGTGTATATACATCCATTAATTTTCACTTTTATCCATATATAAACATAATATACTATATATATTTGTTTTCTTCTACTCCACATATTTTATTGATTTAAAGTCCGAGCAACTGGTGCTTGCCCAATACAATATTTATGTTTTCTAATAACCTTCAGAGGCCGCTCTGCGTATCACTGTCAACCATTAGTATTATGTGTATAATTTATATTATTTGTAGACACAGGGTTTGGATTGGCCGCAAGGAATAATATATATGACTAAGATGCAACCATAACTACTTTCTTTCTCTCTCTCTCATTCGTAACAATATAAGCTGATTAATATGAGTAGGCTAAGTGTTTCAATCATTCCAAGTGACAATGTCATATAATTGGGTATACAGTTTTGAAGGCAAATGTAGCATGTGACTTACAGTTACCGCGACATGAAGATGGTCAAATATAAAGGGAAATATTATGAATTTATATGTAATTTTTTGTTGATGGCCATTAGTTTAAGGTCATCCGATTCTATCAAGTTGTTGAACATGGGCATTACCATTCATGTGCGACATCCAGTCAAGGTGCATAACTCAACCCAGCTTGGCACTGTATGTGTACCAGGTGCATGACTTAACATTTATATGGTATGTTATGGTTATGATCTTGCAAACTGTCAGTTATTCATTATTTATTCGCGGATAGTTAGATGTATCCCTCTGGACATAAATCATCACCACGAAAACACACAAATAGAAACAAAGTGTAGATCTCAGAGGTTATTCTAATCTAATTAATGGTTTATGATATATCTTAGTATTTATTAATGTTCTCTCCTCTTATGTTGACTTTCCTGGGTAACTCTCTACGGGATATGGATTTACCTACCGGAACACACTGAGGGGTAATGAGAGAGAGAGAGAGAGATATTACAAAGGAGAGCAAATTAATACAAAACAAATTAAGCAACAGCAGTCCTGCGACTCTTCGTGGTTGTTTGCCCTCTAAATAACTGTTGTTCAGTGTTCAATAGTAGCTCAGGCTTTATATAAATAATATATATATATATATATATATGTATTTATAGTGTAATGAGAAGGAATATGTTGTGCAACATCATTATTGTATATTCGATTTTTCGGCGACGTCACGCAACCATTCTCAGGAAAGGATTACTAACAGATCCTAAGCATTGAATCTAACTCTGTAGCCTATATATTGCTAAAAAGGGGATCACTAAAATGTTACACATTGTTTAACACGTGGCAATTTTTTATCTAAAAATTAAAGTTAAAATAGACACTTTTGCACAACTAGGCACGAGCTTTAAATTACGAAAATAATCTATGGCTAGACCACGTCTAACTCCAAATTAGCTTAACATCATGATGACGAAAATAGAAACACACACATTAGATGTCAAATATGTTATTATTTCGTTTTCAATTCAAATAGTATTGTTACGACCGGGGCTCGTATAAAACAAGGGCTCTTAATCATTGGACTAGGAAAGCACACAGCCACAACGGTAACACTAGATCCCTGAACTTATAATGCCGGCGCACAAAAACACCTATACCCTCCAGAGTTAAATCTGCGATAACGGGGTATCCTATAACTCAGTATAAGTGCACTACTACTACAGGCTGATGATCTCTGATACAGCCTGATCACAACAACATACAATTACGGTAATAAGGTATACTAGGAAAAGATAGAGATCTTAATTAAATCACTCCAATGATTTAATGCAAACTAGAAGAAAGTATATTTAAAGTTACTCTAAACAATAATGAACTGTTACTCCTATACTAAATAAAGTGAACGAAAGTCCAAAAGCATCGAGCAGGAATCTTCTGAAGAAAGTCTGATGCTAGGTTAAGATGATCGTATCGGATTTTGAACTGTAGTATAAAGCAGGAACAGGATATGACAATTGTAAGGACATATAGGGTTAACTGGCACGGGAATAATAACTGCGCAATAGTAGGAACTCAAACAGCAAAAGAAGTACTTCCTCATCAACGAACAGCCTACTAGGGTTGTGCAACTCAACAACAACCTAGACTAATAAATGCCGTGAATAATAATGCATACATAACAGAAAGAGTTTATAATCTAAATCTGGTGTCTGCTAGGCGAATAAAGTCTAGCTGGGATGTAGTAGGCTAGGAAACAATGGCTGAGCAAGCGGCTCGTAGCCTAGCGAAGTCCTTAAGACTGTGCGGCCAAATTACGTTAATTGACTTAATTGATCTCTTGAGAGATCCAGATCGCTAGTATCTGGTTCTCTCCTGGCGACCCTCTCAAAGTCAAAGCAAACGAGTTAGCACAGTGTTGGGTGGCAGAGGCAAAAGCCCTCACTCGTAACACAGTGCTAAACTCACAAGGTACACAGTCAGAAAGACCACCTAGGCTTCCCACGTCTCCGTTGCGATTGTACAGGTTCAACAAAACCTAGTACACATCGGAAATCACAACACCAGTAGCCTTATCCCAGTCTAGCATTAAATCTGCCAGCAGACCACCACGATACAGAAAGGGAGACACCGTGAGTGTGTCGAACCTCTACAGACATAAATGGTAACCCTTCCAAAATGCCTAACTTAACATGTGTTATCTGAGAGCTCCAGCATATAATACGATGGCCGATATATGAAATCGTGCAGAACCAAAGGGAAGTTATGATATTAAATAGAGTAGAAGAATGAGAGGTAAGAAGTTGAGAGAGAGAGAAAGTGCTCTATAGGTAGAAGTCGGGAGACAGGGGGGCAAGGAACATGTGAAGGGTATGCTAGTCAGGAAAGCTCTGAGGAAGGAACTCCTCCGGACCCCTCCAGGATCACACACAAAGGCATGGTGGTCAGCCAATCACAGGCCGCTACGTCACCCGGCAGCAGGCCTGCAGAAGGCGCCAGGAACCACCAGCCAATCAAAACCGAGAGAAAAGGCCACGCGGGCGAGCAACTCCTCGGGAGGGAGGAGGAGGAAAATCAACACTCACCTCCCCCACCCTGCTCGCTCGCTCTCTCTCTCTCCTTCACTACAATGCATCTTATGTTCAACTCATGATATAAAATACAATGCATTGTCACAGGCGAAAACAAAGACCACTTCTACCCTGCCTGTGACATGACGATTCACAAGAAAGAAAGTACAACATTGTAGACAGACTGTAGCCCATTTCACTGCCCTGGCGAGTGCTAGTGGCTACCGGGAGGTGATTCTGCCAACGCTGGCAGGCGTCACAGTATTCATTGTGCACTGTAATGGCAAAATTATATCACAACTTTAACCAACGGCTAAACAGCATCCAAAGTAGTTATGCCAGTACATAACTATCTGAGGGCAAAACTGAGTAAAGTCAATCAACATATACGAGAATATTGAAATGAAGGGTTTTACAAAAGAATGACAATTATTTTATAATACAAAATAATGTCAAATCCTAGTACTTCGAACGACAACGAAAACGCAAATCAAACAAATTAGTACAATTTAATTACTTTACTGTATGAATAAAAAGAAAGTAGAAATGTTTATATTAACTTTCCAAGATGAAAGTAAGGAAAATTGTCACAAATAAATCAGAACTCACCATGACACCAACAGTCTCATATGAAGAAAAAACATGAGGGACTGAGTAACAAATAATCGTAGCCTTATATATAAACTCACTAAATACCACGACATAATATGAGAACACAGACTGCATGATAACCCAAAATGTCACTCAATTGTACCTAATGATGAAACTTCAACTATTATTTACAATAATGATTTATGGTTTGTGCATATTCAATAGCATTTGGTCTCCTTTTAAAACACCATGCGTGTTTCTAAACCTGGCAATGATTTCAAAATCCCTCTCATTGCCAGGTTTAGAAACACATATGATGTTTTAATTGGCGAAAAAGATACACCAATGAAGTTGAGATAAAATGAAGGGTTGATTAATTGTGTATTATTGGAGAGTAATTGATAGTCTTGTGGAAGATTATGACGGATAGATAGAAGGCTAAATTGTATATTTGAAGCATTGAAACTAACAAGATTTTCTCTGCCGCAATCATAAATTATTGATAGATCAGATGATAGGCATTCTATTGTCTTGTCACATGACTTTAGGAGTGGTTGTTGTGAAAAGCTAGTTGAAAAGTGTAAATTAGTCATCAGCATATCAGTGGATAGGACTAGAGGTGCACTTGAGGAGACCATTAATGAATATTGCCTTTGACAAAGTTCCCCACAAACGTTTATTGATAAAACTAAAAGCGCATGGAATACAAGACGGTGTGTTGAAATGGATAGAAAATTGGCTCAGTGACAGAAAGCAAAGAGTAGTCATAAACGGTAAAGCATTGAAATGGATCAATGTAAGTAGCTGGGTACCCCAGGGATCAGTACTGGCGTCAGTTATCTTCCTAGTTTACATCAACGACATAGATTAGGGTCTCACATGTACAATATCAAAGTTTGCTGACGATACAAAAATTGCAAATAGCATAGGCTACTCTCAAATGAACATGTTGAAGATATGCAACAAAATCTAGATAAATTGCCACATTGGGCTCAAATTTGGCAAATGTGTTTCAATGCGGATAAATATAAAGTACTTCATATATATATATATATATATATATATATATATATATATATATATATATATATATATATATATGTTTTGTCCTCTGTTATATTACTAACAACTGTCCCCCTACTAACATATCCTAATCCTGCCACAGGCATTTTTCCAAGGGCAGTCTTCCCTTTCCGTTTTTCCCTTACCCACTCTAAACTACTGTTTGGATACTTGACCATCAGTGTTTTGGAGGGCAAGCAGCCTTGAGGGGTCGCTGAACTGTTGTTGCTTGATTTCCTGTGTACTCCATTTGTAAATAATAGAAATGGAGACAGGACAGAACCATGAGAAACATTGGAGTTGATAGGTTTAGGAAGTGAGCGCTGGCCGTCCACAACTGCAGCTATGGAATGGTCAGAGATGAAATTAGAGACAAAATCACAGATAGAGAAAGAGAAACCGAAGGAGGGTTGTTTGGAAAATAGAGTTTGGTGCCTGACTCTATCGAAGGCTTTTAATACGTCTAGCACAATATAAATAGTTTCACCGAAGTCTCGAAGTGAGGATATCCAAGAGTTAGTAAGATAAGCATATATCACCAGTAAAGCGTCCCTTTGGGAAACCATATAGGCGATCTGAACATAGGTTATGAAAAGTTAAATGCTAAAGAAATTTAGAATTAAAAATAGTTTACAAAACTGTAGAGATGCAAGGATTGAGAGCAATTAGATGATAGTTGGAAGGTTGAGAGCGGTCACCCTTATTTGGGACAGGTTGAATGAGAGCAAACTTCAAGCAAGAAGGGAAGATGTTAGAGATAAGACATAGACAAAAGAGTTTGCCTAGGCAGGGAGTCAGCATGGAAGAACAGTTTTTGAGTATAACAGGATGGAACACCATCAGACTGCTATTTGATAATTAACATTAGTGATTTTTTTTTAATACAGTACTGTAAAATGTTTTCAGAATGTTTACCAATATTTTCAAGGGGCACTGACACATTTTAATAACATGTTTTATGAAATGGTTGATATTACATTCCAAGCTTATTAACAAGTATATAGCACAATTTCCAAGAATGTTAAATACTAAGCCAGACCCTATAGTATAGCCTATACTAAATATAAGTAAATATGTCAATCAATAAATATATATATATAAACCATTTATATATATAAAATTTAAATATGCATCTAATTATGCTAATTTGTTATGCCATTGTTTTTAAAATATAAATGATGAATGTTTGTTATTAATTAATTTGAGGCTGCTAAATTATTCCTGCGCTTGTGTTGACATTTTGTTCCTATTGTTGTTGTTGTTGTTGCTGCTGTCACATGTTCACTTGCAGGTTACATGATGCTTTTATCAAGAGTTTAATTGCTTTGTGAGCTCCAACGTTTCATGCAAATATTTTGACATTGAATTTTGTTCATGGTTAGGTTAATAAAGGTGTTTGTTCTGTTTTTAATTTGATTATGGTGTTTTGAGCGGAAATGTTAACGTAACAGCGATTGTGATGTATTTTGTTATTGCAACATAATAACTATAATTGCTTTATATATGTTATTAAAATAACTGTGTTTGACAAGAAAACAGTTGAAAACTACTATTTGTTACGACCGGGGCTCGTATAAAACAAGGGCTCTTAATCATTGGACTAGGAAAGCACACCAGCCACAACGGTAACACTCTAGATCCAACCCCTGAACTTATAATGCCGGCGCACAAAAACACCTATACCCTCCAGAGTTAAATCTGCGATAACGGGGTATCCTATAACTCAGTATAAGTGCACTACTACTACAGGCTGATGATCTCTGATACAGCCTGATCACAACAACATACAATTACGTTAATAAGGTATACTAGGAAAAGATAGAGATCTTAATTAAATCACTGCAATGATTTAATGCAAACTAGAAGAAGGTATATTGAAAGTTACTCTTAAACAATAATGAACTGTCACTCCTATACTAAAGAGAGTGAACGAAAGTCCCAAAGCATCAAGCAGGAATCTTCTGAAGAAAGTCTGATGCTGGGGTAAGATGATCGTATCGGAATTTGAACTGTTATATAAAGCAGGGTCAATATAGGACAAGTGTAGAGACAGACAGTGTCAACTGACACGGGGATAACGATAAATGCACACTAGTATCATCTCCAACAACAAAAGAAGTACTTAGTCAGGCAACTCAAAAAGCCTGCTCAGGTTGTGCAACTCAACAACAACCAAGGCTTCCCACGTCTCCGTTGCGATTGTACAGGTTCAACAAAACCTAGTACACATCGGAAATCACAACAACAATGGCCTTACCCCAGTCTAGCATTAAATAGCCCAGCAGACAGCCAAGGAATAGGTAGGGAGACACCGTGAGTGTGTCGAACCTCTACAGACAAAATGGTAACCCCTCCAAAATGCCTAACTAAACATAAAATATCTGAGAGCTTCAGCATATAATACGATGGCCGATATATGAAATCGTGCAGAACCAAAGGGGAGTTATGATATTAAATAGAGAGGAAGAATGAGAGGTAAGAAGTTGAGAGAGAGAGAAAGTGCTCTATAGGTAGAAGTCGGTGACAGGTGGCAAGGGATATGTTAAGGTTATACTGGACAAGCAAGCTCTGAAGAGAGTAACTCCTCGGGACCCCTAGGATCACACACAAAGCATGGTGGTCAGCCAATCACAGGCCGCTACGTCACCAGGCAGCAGGGCTGCAGAAGGCACCAGGAACCACCAACCACCAGCCAATCAAGAAGTGTGGGAAGGCACGCACGCGAACCTACAGCGAGGGGGAGTACAAAGGAGTACAAAGGAAATCAAGCAACAACAGGTCTAGTGACCCTTCTAGGTTGCTTGTCCTCCAAAACACTGAGGATCAAGTGTCCAAACAGTGGTTTAGAGTGGGTAAGGGAACATTGGAAAGGGAATTACTGCCCTGGAACTAATGTCCTTGGCAGGATTAGGAAGTTAGTAGAGGACATAAGGGTTAGTAACTGAGGGGGGGATAAAATAAAGTTATTCATTTACAAACGCAGTCAGTCGCGGGTTTGATGAGAGATATTTGTCTAGGCGAAGTTTAAATGAATCAACGGTGATGCAGTCTATAACGTTTCGGGGAAGCCCATTCCACAAGTTGACAACTCGGTTGAAGAAGAAATTCTTAGATTCGTGCGAGTTAAAAGATTTACCAATAATTTTGCAACCGTTTCCCCGCGTGTAATTAGATTGGTCGATAGTGAAGTACTTACTACAGTTCATATTGTCGATGCCTTTGATGATTTTGAACACTTGAATTAAGTCACCTCTTAATCTGCGCTGGGTTAAAGGAAATAGATTTAATTCTCTAAGACGCTCTTCGTATGGTTTGTTCTTTAGGCTAGGTATCATTTTGGTAACTCTACGTTGAACTCGTTCTAGCTTGTTTATATCTTTTTGGTAATAAGGGCACCAGGATTGAACGCAGTATTCCAGAAGAGGGCGGACTAAGGAATTGTAAAGGGTTAGGATAACTTCTTTGGATTTATGCTCAAATGACCTGCCTATAAAGCCAATTATTTGTTTGCCTTCTTAACAACTTCTGAACATTGTTGACTCGGTTTTAGGTTACTCGATATTGTTACTCCCAGATCGGTTTCTCTGTTTACATTCTTAAGCTGAGTGCCATTCATCGAATAGTTTGCTTTCTCATTTAGGTATCCGACATGTAGTACTTTACATTTATCCGCATTGAAACTCATTTGCCAAATTTGGGCCCAACATGACAATTTATCTAGATTGTGTTGCATATCGTCAACTTGTTCTTTTGAGAGTACGCTATTTGCAATTTTTGTATCGTCAGCAAATTTTGAGATTGTACAGGTGAGACCCTCATCTGTGTCGTTGATGTAAATTAGAAAGAGAATTGGTCCTAGTACCGATCCCTGGGGTACCCCGCTACTTACATTGGTCCATTTAGATGCCTTACCGTTTATGACTACCCTTTGCTTTCTGTTGCTGAGCCAATTTTATATCCATTTCAACACACCGTCTTGTATTCCATGCGCTTTTAGTTTTAGCAGTAAACGTTTGTGGGGAACTTTGTCAAAGGCCTTTTGAAAATCAAGGTATATAATATCTACAGCTTTACTCTCATGGTAGAGGTTGAGGAAGAAGTCTAAGAGGTTTGTTAAACAGGAACGTTTTTTACGAAAGCCGTGTTGAGTATCTTTAAGTATGTTATTTTTCTCTAAGTGATTTACGAGTCTGTCTCGTATGACCGTTTCTAGCATTTTACATACAACTGAGGTTAAGCTAATTGGACGATAGTTACTGGGTAGGGATTTGCTGCCTTTATTGAATATCGGTGTTACGTTGGCTAGCTTCCACTGATCAGGCATAGTTCCAGACTGCAAGGATTTATTGAATAGTAATGTCAGTGGTTTGGAGAGCTCATCCTTAGCTTCCTTTAGAACTCTAGGCGAGATTGTATCAGGTCCTGGCGTTTTATTTACCTTGAGTTTATCTAAACAATTCAATACTTCTCTCTCTGTAACGGTGATATTGCTTAGAACATCTGAATTATCAATCTGAATCGGCGATGGTGTAGGGATATCACTGAGGTCTTCTGTTGTAAAAACTGATGCAAAGAAGGTATTGAGGGCATTACTCATTTGTACTTCGTCTTTGGTGTATTCTCCATTTTCATTGACTAACGGTCCAACAGTTGAAGTAACTACTTTTTTCTTTCTGATGTAACTATAGAATTCTTTCGGGTTTGTGTTCCTTTGATTCGCAATATGTAACTCTAAGGTCTTTTTACTCTGCTTAATTAACTGTTTGGCTTTGCGTCGTAGCTCTACAAATTTCACCCGTTCTTCGTCATTTTGTGAGGATTTTAATCTATCATTAGCAAATTTTTTAGCAAGCAGGCAGTTTGAAATATCTTTATTCCACCATTTGGGCTTATTATTATGGCCTGGACGCCGTATTTTCGATGGTATGCAGTCTTGCACTGCTTTTAGGTAAGTGGTTTCGAATAACTTCCAAGATGTATTTATGTCGTTATTGTTAATTAAAAAGCTCCAGTCAGTTTCTTTAAACATAGCTCTAAGTTTATGGAAGTTTGCTTTCTTGAAATTAGGGACTTTTTCGATGCTACTATTTGGTTCGTTACTAGTAAACTTTAAAGTGAAATTTATCGTACGATGGTCGCTGTTACTGAATTCATCACCAACATTCAAATTCTCTATCAATTCTTCTTTTGTTGCAAGTACAATGTCAAGAACGTTATTACCACGGGTCGGCGTTCGAACAAATTGATAAAGCGAACTCTCTTGCAAGTTCGTATACAAGTCATGTCCGGAGTGTGAAGTAAGAGTATCGCCCCACTTGGTCACAGGTAAATTAAAGTCGCCAAAAATTACGGTATCTTGTGAGTTACTTACATCTGCAATTTGTTCGTAAATTTCTCGGTCAGTTTGCACTGGTTGAGCTGGAGGTCTGTATATTAACGCAAGTATTATTTTTGTACCTTTATTATTCTTTATTAGCACAAAAGATGTGTCGACGTTCACAATTTGAGGTTTTGACACGAGGGTCGGGTTAAGACTTTCTTTGATATAAAATAAAACGCCACCTCCATTTTTATTTATTCGGCTGTTCTCAAACATTACATAACCGGGAAGTGAATACTCAACATCAGCACATGTATACGCACGCACACACTACCACCCCACTGCCTATATTATTCTCTCTCCTTAACTATATACAATGCATCTTATGTTCTACTCATGATATAAAATGCTTCCCCTTGTCACAGACGAAAATAAAGACCACCACGGGACTGTCTGCAACAACACGAACACTATGAAAGAAATAACAACATTGTAGATAGACTGTAGCCAAATACCTTGCCCCGGCGAGCGGCTGGCGGCAAGGGTCCCTCAGACCCTTGGGCAATGGATAGGTGTCGGTCAGGGATAATGCACACACACTGATCTTGCCACTCAACTCAGGTTGCAAACTCACTGGCAACGACCACTCACAATATCCTTTATCCCTCAGACCCTTTTTCCACATGTCGTCTAGCTCTGTTTTCACGACAGGCTTATGAGCATGATTTATACGGTAGGTGTTACGACCGGGGCTCGTATAAAACAAGGGCTCTTAATCATTGGACTAGTAAAGCACACAGCCACAACGGTAACACTAGATCCAACCCCTGAACTTATATTGCCGGCGCACAAAAACACCTATACCCTCAAGAGTTAAATCTGCGATAACGGGCTATCCTATAACTCGGTATAAATGCACTACTACTACAGGCTGATGATCTCTGATACATCCTGATCACAACAACATACAATTACTTTAATAATGTATACAAGGAAAAGGATAGAGCTTAATTAAGTCACTGGAATGATTTAATGCAAACAAGAAGAAGGTATAATTAAAGTTACTCTAAACAATAATAAACTGTCACTCCTATATTAAAGAAAGTGAACGAAAGTCCTACAGCATCGAGCAGGAATATTCTGAAGAAAGTCTGATTAATGGTATTTGGTATTGATAAATACGATCAATACCAAATACCGGATTTTGAACTGATATATAAAGCAGGAACAAGATATGACAAGTGTATGGACATACAGTGTTAACTGGCACGGGAATAATAATAAATGCGCAATAGTATTATCTCCAACAACAAAAGAAGTACTTCCTCAGGCAACACAAAACCCTGCTCGGGTTGTGCAACTCAACAACAACCAAGGCTTACAATCAACGTGAATAAAAATGCTGCATACATAACATAAGAGCTTATAATCTTAATCGGGTGTCTGCTAGGCGAATAAAGTCTAGCTGGGATGTAGTAGGCTAGGAAACAATGGCTGAGCAAGCGGCTCATAGCCTAGCGAGGTCCTTAAGACTGTACGGCCTAATTACGTTAAATGACGGGGTGCTCTCTTGAGAGATCCAGATCGGTAGTATCTGGTTCTCTCCTGGCGACCCTCTCAAAGTCAAAGCAAAACAAGTTAGCACAGTGTTGGGTGGCAGAGGCAAAAGCCCTCACTCGCGACACAGTGCTAAGCTCACAAGGTACACAGTCAGAAAGACCACCTAGGCTTCCCACGTCTCCGTTGCGATTGTACAGGTTCAACAAAACCTGGTACACATCGGAAATCACAGCAACAATGGCCTCACCCCAGTCTAGCATTAAATAGCTCAGCAGACAACCAAGCAAAAGGTAGGGACACACCGTGAGTGTGTCGAACCTCTACAGACAAAATGTTAACCCCTCCAAAATGTCTATCTAAACATGGAATATCCGAGAGCTTCAGCATATAATACGATGGCCGATATATGAAATCGTGCAGAACCAAAGGGGAGTTATGATATTAAATAGATTGGAAGAATGAGAGGTAAGAGAGGTAAGAAGTTGAGAGAGAGAGAGAGAAAGTATTTTATAGGTAGAAGTCGGGGACAGGTAACAAGGGAGATGTGTAGGGTATGCTGGTCAGGCAAGCTCTGAGGAAGGAAGACACAAGGCAGCAGGGAGTGCGGGGGGGGACCACTTCCTGACGCGACGGGAGGGTGGTGAGGCAGCCAGCCACTCAGAGGGCCCGGCCGTGGCATGAAGTGACCGAGACAACGGGTAACACTACGCGACTACCCTCTGCCTCCTGTACTTACTCACTCACACTCTCTAGCTGTATCATTCAGTCTTATACATTAAACTTATAACTTATGATATAAAATATAATGCATTGTCACAGGGGAAAATAAAGACCACTTCTGTACTGCCTGTGACATGACGATTCACAAGAAAGAAAGTACAACATTGTAGATAGACTGTAGCCAAATACATTGCCCTGGGGAGTGTTAGCGAGTGGCCAAGCGAGCGGCTGAGCCCACGTGGCGTTCTGCTAAGCTGCAGGCGTCACATTGGTTTTGTCATCGCCAACTGAGAGAGCGGCGTCAAAATCAGAGCGTGACCTCTTAGGCGCTTGTTCAACAGAAGGCGACATGGGTCTGGGTCTAGGAGAGCGGGACCTATCACGCCGTCTAGACGAGGGAAGTGCGTCCGGCGGATCTGAGGTCCTAGGTGGCTTGGGTTGGCGGGAAGGAGTTTCACGAGCACTACTCCCAGGGGGTGAAGTAACTGACGGCACCTTAAGCAAATCCTCTAATACTTGGTCGTCCAATTGCAGTGATTTGTTGGCTACTGTCTTACAGTATGTTACATAAACTGATTGAATATGGAGCAAAATTTTCTTACACTGTCCATCAGCATGGTTTAAGCATGTATTGCGAAAGGCTGAACACTTGGGGCATGATTGGGATAGCCAACGACCTCGAGATCGTTCTAAACAGGGGACACACTTAACAGAGAATGTGCCCAATAACTGTCCAACTTTTACAACCCAAAGCAGAACAAAAAGAGAAAGGACTTATCCATGACTACCCCCTCCTGCCAGGGAGATGCACATCCTCCTAGATGTCCCACATGCGAACCTGTGGGTGAGAAAATTCCAAGAATCAATGCTCATATGGACACGCTAGGCTGGAAAAGCGAATATTCCCAAAAAATATATATCCAACGATAAAGAGAGAAAACACAAAAATTGAATAACACTAAACAGTCTTAGTTCCTTAAGACACAAATGCAGTGCAGGGAACTAGTTTATTCAACGTTTCGCCAGTAAGGCTTCTTCAGGAATAACACACAGTAGGGGAGTACAGTCAACAAAATATATCTCTTACCATAAGAAAACAACACAACAAAAACAACAGCATGAAATGTTTAAATAGTTTAGTCTGGTTCTCGACTCATTAATAAATATGCAAGTGGTTTGGCTAGTGAAAAGGAACCTTTATTTAAGTTCATGGTGTTACGACCGGGGCTCGTATAAAACAAGGGCTCTTAATCATTGGACTAGGAAAGCACACAGCCACAACGGTAACACTAGATCCAACCCCTGAACTTATAATGCCGGCGCACAAAAACACCTATACCCTCCAGAGTTAAATCTGCGATAACGGGGTATCCTATAACTCAGTATAAGTGCACTACTACTACAGGCTGATGATCTCTGATACAGCCTGATCACAACAACATACAATTACGGTAATAAGGTATACTAGGAAAAGATAGAGATCTTAATTTAATGCAAACTAGAAGAAAGTATATTTAAAGTTACTCTAAACAATAATGAACTGTCACTCCTATACTAAAGAAAGTGAACGAAAGTCCCAAAGCATCGAGCAGGAATCTTCTGAAGAAAGTCTGATGCTAGGTTAAGATGATCGTATCGGATTTTGAACTGTAGTATAAAGCAGGAATAGAATGACAATTGTAAGGACATATAGGGTTAACTGGCATGGGAATAATAAGTGCGCAATAGTAGGAACTCAAACAGCAAAAGAAGTATTTCCTCATCAACGAAACAGCCTACTAGGGTTGTGCAACTCAACAACAACCTAGACTAATAAATGCCGTGAATAATAATGCATACATAACAGAAAGAGTTTATAATCTAAATCTGGTGTCTGCTAGGCGAATAAAGTCTAGCTGGGATGTAGTAGGCTGGGAAACAATGGCAGAGCAAGCGGCTCGTAGCCTAGCGAAGTCCTTAAGGCTGTGCGGCCAAATTACGTTAATTGACGGGGTGCTCTCTTGAGAGATCCAGATCGCTAGTATCTGGTTCTCTCCTGGCTACCATCTCAAAGTCAAAGCAAACGAGTTAGCACAGTGTTGGGTGGCAGAGGCAAAAGCCCTCACTCGCAACACAGTGCTGAACTCACAAGGTACACAGTCAGAAAGACCCCCTAGGCTTCCCACGTCTCCGTTGCGATTGTACAGGTTCAACAAAACCTAGTACACATGGAAATCACAACACCAGTAGCCCTATCCCAGTCTAGCATTAAATCCCCCAGCAGACCACCACGATACAGGATGGGAGAAACCGTGAGTGTGTTGAACCTCTACCGACAAAAATGGTAACCCTTCCAAAATGCCTAACTAAACATGTGTTATCTGAGAGCTTCAGCATATAATACGATGGCCGATATATGAAATCGTGCAGAACCAAAGGGAAGTTTTGATATTAAATAGAGTAGAAGAATGAGAGGTAAGAAGTTGAGAGAGAGAGAAAGTGCTCTATAGGTAGAAGTCGGGAGACAGGGGGGCAAGGGACATGTGAAGGGTATGCTAGTCAGGAAAGCTCTGAGGAGAATAGCTCCTCTGGACCCCTCCAGGATCCCACACAAAGGCACGGTGGTCAGCCAATCACAGGCCGCTACGTCACCCGGCAGCAGGCCTGCAGAAGGCGCCAGGAACCACCAGCCAATCAAAACCGAGAGAAAAGGCCACGCGGGCGAGCAACTCCTCCGGGAGGGAGGAGGGAGGAGGAGGAAAAGCAACACTCACCTCCCCCACCCTGCTCGCTCGCTCTCTCTCTCTCCTTCACTACAATCCATCTTATGTTCAATTCATGATATAAAATACAATGCATTGTCATAGGCGAAAACAAAGACCACTTCTACCCTGCCTGTGACATGACGATTCACAAGAAAGAAAGTAAAACATTGTAGACAGACTGTAGCCCATTTCACTGCCCTGGCGAGTGCTAGTGGCTACCGGGAGGCGATTCTGCCAACGCTGGCAGGCGTGACAATGGTGTCATTCATTACGATATGAGCTGACTCAAAGCATCTACGTTTAACAGTATTTGTTTCACATTTTATCAATCTAGCTTCATTATATTTCATTCTGTGTCCGGTATCTAGTCTATGGTTGACCATGGCGTTGCTTAACCTAAGTTTCTTCACATCGGTTTCATGTTCTTTTATTCTTTTTTGTAGGCCTCGGTACGTTTCGCCTATATATATTTCATTACATGTGGTACAGTCGTCAGGATTAATTAGTTTCATTTTCCCTGTTAGTAGCACTGCTCTAAACCCTCCCATTTTCTCTATGACCCCAGAACTACACCCACCCTCCCTTCTCTTGCTCTCACCCAGCTAGGAGCTACTTCTGGCACCTCGCCGATTACATTTATTCTGAACACCTGAGGAATGAAGTATTTCACACACATCTCTCGACCACCATCTCCTGCACATTAAACATGTGAACTAAACAAACCCTAACCTGAAGCTGATAATTACTACCGTTACTAGTAGGGTTAACTGTATAATGCTATAATATACCAGGTATGAGGGCAAGAAATACACACTTGTATAATTATATATAAGGTATAATGAGATTATTTCACGAAACTGTTATACAGAGTGGCATTGTAGAAGAAGCATTATTGATCAGTTCAATATTATAACTCTTGTATTTAATAAATGGGCGTTATATAGTTATTTAGTAATTATTCTTAACAGGTGTGAATTCAAATGATCTTGAAAGTTATCTCAAGAGAATAAGCTTGAATAGGCGTGAAGCTTTCAATAGTAGGTCAAATTGGATTTTCGGTCACGTATGTGTTTTTTGTTTTATAATCCTTTTTCTCATCAGTTCCTTCATTAGTGTGTTTTAATGTGTTTTTCCTTCTGCAAATTCAATTTTACCCATTATTTTGCAATATTAAAACATGCCCCCTAAAACCCTATTTTGTCATTACCCTAATCTAACAACCTAACCTAACATGGGGGCTGCCGCCCCCAGACCCCCGCAGGGTTAGCATTGATATAGAATATGACAAAATACTAACAATACGGTAAAAAAATGAAAAATATTAGTTCTCAGATGATCCAAGATGGCCACCATTTTTCCTTCCACCCTTATTTAACCCACAAAATCTAAGGAAAAATAATTTAATATGCAGCGGTAAAGACATATATTGCGGTGACTAACACTATGACAAAGCTATAGTACACATTTAGAACATTATATCCCATACGTGACCGAAAATCCAATTTATCCCAATAG
Organism: Paralithodes platypus; assembly: GCA_032716605.1. Taxonomy (NCBI): domain Eukaryota; kingdom Metazoa; phylum Arthropoda; class Malacostraca; order Decapoda; family Lithodidae; genus Paralithodes; species Paralithodes platypus. The sequence goes on along the minus strand of CM064567.1, from coordinate 46,388,733 downwards.
TATTATGTGGAGTAGATACCCTACGTTTTGCCATTACTCAGGGAGTATTTAACGCAAATTGCTATGTTTCAACCCATATTTCTGCATAGCCATAGTGAACTTGGTTACAAAACAAGATACCTGATCCAATTGAGTAACTTTATGGCAAGGTGTTAACACCTTACGAGCGGCCTATGCGGTTTATTTATATGTACCGCCCAGCGGGGTGTTTTTAGCCAAAATAGGGCTGTTTACGTGATCATTTTCATGCCTAAATAAGACCCAGAACGTAAAACAAGTATCTATCCCTGAAAGGGAATAAACAAAGCTTTCGAATGACACCATAACGATCCTTTTATGATGGCTAGTTTTCTTGCAATAACCGTGCAACGCGAGTGCAAAAAGCATGTAATTAGGTACTTTCCCCATACAATTCCGTATATAGCGAGTGAGAGAGGGAGGGAGGAGGTGGGATTCGTGTCAGTAGGTTCGCCGCGGTGGTCTGGAGCAGTCATACGCTCGCTACTCTCCTGCCACCACTTGTCTCTCTCTCTCAGCAACATTACGTGCTGAAATTGCCACACGACCGATGTCGAGCGCCGCCACATAGTCCAGCTTTATTTAACTCGACTTATGTTGCTCGCCGCTAATTAAGGGTTAAGGGCCGGTAAGGTGACAAAATTAATAATTAAGTCCTTCCCTAATGTATGGGTGAGCGTTAGTGTTGAGGGCATGGGAACTTTAAAATAAGACCCTCCCTAATGGATAGATGAGCGTGAGAGTACCCGAGGGGTAGTTAATTAATATAGGGCATATTTGTTTTATTTTTATTTTTTTAAGAGACAATGAACGGAGGAAGGAAAAACACAGATAAAACAAAAAGGTCCATGTGCCTAAAGGCATCCTCCACTCATAAAATGTTTGTAACAACTGGATTTAAACATTTGTAGATTGTAAGTTTGTGGAAACCAATTAGAGGGAAGTGAATTCCAAAGAGTAGTAGCTCTGGGGATAAATGAATTCTGATAAGCAGAAGTTCTGCATTGTGGGGGAGAAAGTGTAAATTCATGGGCGCTCTCAGCTGCCCTAGTTCTACGGGGAAAGATGTGGAGAGGCGGCACAATTGAAGCAAGTTCCTCGGAACAATTGCTGTGAAAATATCTGTAAAATATTGTAAGGGATGCAACGTTTCTTCGTATGGATAATGTAGGAAGGTCCTGTGTGATTGCAGGGTTATTGATTAATCTAATAGCTTTATTTTGAATTTTGTCCAACTGCCTCAATGCAACCACTCCACTTCCACCCCACAGAGGTGAACAGTAATCCATCTGAGAACGCACATGACTTTCATAATATTATATTACGGCCAACTGCTCGTCAGTGAAGAATTCTCGAACTCTGTACAGGAGTCCCAGTTTTTTAGAGGCATTCTTAGCAATAACATAATGTGTCCAGCTCAAGTTAGTAGTTAATGTTACACCGAGAATGTCAATACTAGGGGAAGTGGGAATATTTACATCATTAAAAAATATATGGGAGTCAGTGAGATTCTGTCGGTTAGAAAATTTAATGTACTTGGTTTATATATATTGGTTATCAACCCTTCAGGATTATTAAGCCTGTTTATGTCAAGTAATATTTTCAAGCCTGGAGCCTCTTTTCGAATACCCCAATACCTTGCCCGAGGGTAGTTCGTGTCCCGTTTATATACAGTAGTTTTACATTATGGCCAATTAGGAAAACAATATGGCCTAATGATTGGGTAGATTGCTCCGTTAAGAAGAGTGTTGAATTAGCGTAATGAAGTCACATGACCGACTCACTGGGCACATTCTCGGCAATAATTCATTGCATTTATTGGCAAATTGGCTGTTTACACTTAATGAGTCCTGAACTGTCTGGAAGCAGAGAGATTTGTGATTAATATGATTAAGCAAATGTTTTGTTCTTGTTTACGGTGCATATAAGTAGTGATATTTAATAGTTGTATAAAAAGAAACAATTCATAATACTTGAATGGTTTACTTTGTGTTCATTGATGGGATAGACTCATGGTGGCATTGACACAGACGGTCCTCGTTGTCTCAAGCTTGTTACGTAGCCCAGACTGAGCCATTACAACGATGGAAATGAAATACAACTTCACGTGGGTTAGTTTGGCAGCTATATTTTAGTAAAATACAGTACTTAACCATCAGTACATCGGTATGAACCTTTCAGGGGTCAATTGTAAATTTATCGGTATGAACCCCCCCCCCCCCCCCGTCTCTCTCTCTCTCTCTCTCTCTCTCTCTCTCTCTCTCTCTCTCTTTCATTCTTTCAAATTTAGTAAAGCTACTACTTGACTGCCTATGATACATTGCATTCATTCATTACTGTAGGTGTTCGGAATACATGCAAATGGTGAGGTCCAGAAGTAGCCCTTAACTGGGTGAGAGCGAGAGATGGGTGGGTGGATGTAGTTCTGGGGTTGGAGAGAAAATGGGAGGGTTTCGGTAGGGGTATGGTAACAACAAGGAGAGGAGGTAGAGGGGATACCTCTCCACCGTGCAGTGCTACTAACGCCTGAGTCCAGGGAAACGAAACGAATTAATCCTGACGACTGTACATGGTATTTTGTATACACCTGCTTCGCTGTTGTAATTTTTGCATTTATTTACTTTTTCACAATACTACCAATGGTGACATTTCCTGTTCTAATTGTTTCGACTCCTGCTTCCGTCAAGACATGTGATACATTATCCGCTGCATTTGACTTAGGCAGAATTATTAGTTTTGGGGGCTTTTCTTGGCGTTCATTCCTGCCGTGGATTATGTGAACTTTCTTCTTGGCCTGAGTATAAAGAATGGAGGGTATTTTAAGTTAGAGGAGGAATATTTGCATAATGAACATGACTACATGTTTAAAACTTTCACTGACTTAAAATACCCTCCATTCATTATACTCAAGGCCAAGAAGAAAGCTCACATTATTCACGGTAGGAATGAACGTAAAGAAAAGCCAAACAAACTAATAATTCTGCCTAAGTCAAATGTAGCGGATAATGTATCACATGTCTTGAAGGAAGCAGGAATCGAAACAATTAGAACAGGAAATGTCACCATTGGTAGTATTGTGAAAAAAAGTAAATAAACGCAAAAATGACAACAGCGAAGCAGGTGTATACAAAATACCATGTATACCACATGTAATGAAGTATATATATATATATATATATATATATATAGGCGAAACGTACCGAGGCCTACAGAAAAGAATAAAAGAACATGAAACCGATATGAAGAAATTTAGGTTAAGCAACGCCATGGTCATCCATAGACTAGATACCGGACACAGAGTGAAATATAATGAAGCTAGATTGATAAAATGTGAAACAAACACTGTTAAACGTAGATGCTTTGAGTCAGCTCATATCGTAATGAATGACACCATGAACTTAAATAAAAGTTCCTTTTCACTAGCGAATAGCGTTCAAACGAACGTTTCGCTGTTAAGTTTATGCGGGGGAATAAGTTGTTGTAATGGAGGCGGGTTAGCCGAACACTCAAATAACAATTTTAGTAAAATGCCGGTCAAGCCGAAATCATACTAGACGCCGTAAACAAAACAGACAAATCCATTTCTATCCTATACCAAACTAGGATATTCTAAATTTTAACATAACTCTACTGTAGATGTTTCCCGGTGGAAAAACCACGTGAAACAACTAGAGGCACGTTTACTAAGTCTCAATTTCATAAATCCCGCCGGAAGGGCCAACCCTCCAAAATGGAATAACCAACGTGCACATATATGGCATAGTTATACTTGAATACTATATAAAATAAATAATATCACTCCCTAGCCATACATAAGCAACCTATATGAGGCCAACTAGATGAGGGCAGGTGGTGATTATGTCAGTCATAATAGCACAAACATGCAATCCAGCGACGACCAGCATGAACACTTAGTAAACACGAAGCGTAGGTTGAAGAGCAGCATGGCTCCGTGCAGGACCCCTCAACTAAGTGAGACAATCCACGAGCACTAGCCCACGTGGCATACTGTTGAACACCCAAAATGAACCGAACAACAGGCCCCGGTTCACCCTATAAGAAGCCTCATGACTAGAGACCGGATTTTGCCATAAGTGCCTATTTGTGTTTTTTTTTATTTTTTTTTTGGTGATTTCATCACTATAATGCCTTTTTTGCCGATTTAGTGCCTATTATGCCTATTTTGTGTTTGTCAGAGCCTTTGTGTGTGTTTTTTTTTGTGATTTCATCACAATAATGCCTTTTGTACTTTTGTTTTGTGTTTTTCAAAGTGTAAAATATTGGTGCTTGTTGCTGTCGCCATATGGCAACCTGGCCCAAGTTGGCCTCTCTCCGACAGACGGCCCAATTTAGCTCCTGACAATTTGAAGAAAATGCTTGTAATTATGTGCAATCATGAAAATATGTAGAATGTGTATCAATGACAAAGTTACTTAGGTAATATTTACCCTATTAATCCTTTATTTTATTTTAATACATAAAATAAATGACTTTTTTTATGCCTTTTTCATCAATAAATGCCTTTTTTGTAATTCATAAATGCCCTTTTGCCTGCCTATTTTAGTGCGTTAACTTCCGGTCTTTACTCATGACTAAATAGTGAACTAATAATGAGCTAGGATAATAAAACAAGCACGTGGGAGCCTCGCCTTATCACAACGAGGACTCCGCCTAACACACTCGCCTTACAATATGAACCCTGGAAAACAGTCTCCAGGGCCTGCTAAAGGACGTTCACAACCTACTCCTAGTCTATAAGCTACCTGACCTCAGTACTTAGCATGTACTGTACATAATAGTAAGGACTCACCATAATCGAGGGGAGGTGAAGAATGAAGGAGTGCTGGAGCGCCCACGACAAACGTCCGACACTAGTGGGCGGGAGGAATAAGGACGAGAGATCGCTTCGATGAGGGAGGTGAAGCGTGCGGAACAGCAGACGCATGGGAAGCGCAATGCTAAGATCAAGTTTAAATTTGTTATTTTCATTAGCTTTTGCTAGTTTTTTCTAGTAGTGGTATCCACATCACATAGGACGAGCCTGTGAGTGTTTTTTAAGAGCGTTTCGCTCACGATGTGTGGCAATCGTATTTTGATCTCTCCCGGGTGGGAAGTTTAAAAGACAAGCTTGAGTTCAAAGATTGGCCATAAACAATGTTAAGGCGCATCGTCAATGATGAAGGGGCCTGTGGCAAACTATCAATGGAAGTTAAATATTACTAAGCTATAATGAATCAAATAAAATCAATCTAAATGAATACTATATCTAAATTGAATTCAATCTGAAACAAGCTAATTTATATCCAAAGGTCTCACATAATAAATGTATATAATTATAGGGTAAGGTTATAAGGGTTAATATTAGCCAGGAATTAACTCACCAATAGTTCCACGTGGCAATGAGGCAAGGGAGAACGTTTTACCCAATATGGCGGTGGACAATGGGGAACGAGACTTCGGTCCCAAGACACGAGTCAAGTTAAAGAAAGAATAAATGATTACATGGGAATGGACATGAATAATATGCTTATCTATCAGTCAGTCATGATGTCGATGAGAGCGTCGTGATGGTGTAGTTGTGTGTATTGCTGTATGTGTATTGTGATTAGAGGCACAAAAGCACGATCAACTGAGGGCGGAAAATTAGATGTTAACTGGTTGGTGTTCGTGAAGGCTCTGGCGTACCTCAAAAGCACACCTTGCTGCCTTGGCAAACCGCCAGGAGCCCAAATTATCGTACCGCATTTAGGTTGCTCTATACGATAAATTATATTAATATATACGATAAATTCATATATACTACATAAGACCATGGCAATATTGCTTAATAGCATATTAGGCCTTTTATAACTTAACCTATATACAATCTTATAATATACGATCTACTCGTCCTACGTCGTGCTGTAGGAGAGATCGTGACGTCACAGAGACATACAAGATCACAAAAGAGTCATATTCTATCGTATTTATACGATACACTCCCCCCACAAAAAAGACCTGAACCCCACCTTAAACCTAAAGTTGCCCAGAGGCTATCTTCTGACGCCACAAGGCGACAGCGCCAGCAGCAGCGCGTCTGGGACGCGTCCCGGTCCGAGAATGATCACCATCAGTATGAGGTGAGTCGTTCCTTTGAGAATCCTCGGACCCAGCAATAACAGGTGGAGCCTCAGATTGCAATGCGGAATCGAGCTCCAAAGCGTACAAACGTGCGATAGGACGAACAGTAGTTCCAGTGGCTGTCTTTAATAGCGCCACCCGCTCTACAGAGTCTGCCCCCTTGTATACCTCCAATACGCGGCCTAATTTTCAGTATAAACGAGGACTATCTTCTTTAATTAAAACAACTTCACCAACTGTAGGTGCCGTTGGTCTACCAGAGGGAGTAACACTCCTTTCCCTCAATGCTTGCAGATATTCACTAATCCACCGTTTCCTAAAATCCTCGATTATCCTGGATATATACTGGTATCTCTTAGACACCGCTACCTCAGAGTACAACGAGGGATCCTCTAACTCTACTATGGATTGGAAATCAGATGGAAACGCAGTCAATGGTTTCCCATATAGCAAGTGAGCTGGCGTTAATGGTAGTGGTTCTTGCAGGTCGGTGTACACGTATGTAAGCGGGCGATCATTCACGACTGCCTCTATCTCTGTGAGGACTGTCGTCAACTCACTCTTCTTTAATAGAGCACGTCCTACAACCGCTCTGAGTCCTGACTTTACTATGCCGACACACCGTTCCCACATGCCACCAAACCAAGGTGCCTTAACTGGAATGAACCTCCATTCGCACTTCTTCTCTCCCAAAAAAGTGATGATAGTAGGATCACTACTCATATCCTTTAGATATTTTGATGCTTGGACATAAGTGGGAGCATTGTCGCTAAGAATGAGTTGAGGGAATGAACGACGGGCACAAAACCGTCTGAACGCCAGCATAAATTCTTCGCTAGACATATTATCACATAGTTCTAGGTGTACCGCTCGAGACGTCGCACAGGTAAACAATAATATATAAACCTTCTCATGCTCCCTCGTCTTCAATGCCCCTGTGTAATCTAATCATACCGCTTGGAAAGGTTCTACGTGCTTTACACGGCATTCAGGTAGAGGTGGAGCTGGTCCAGTTTGCATATGGTTTACCCTTTAGTCTCTGGCATATTACACACTTTCTCACTAACGCGTCGAGCTACGCGTCGAACTCTGGGTATCCACCATGTGAGACGTAAATTTGATATAATATGACATACCCCGTAGTGTTTTACTTCCCTATGTGCACGTATGATCAATAGATCAGTAACGTGATGTCTTGTTGGCATAAGTATAGGTCGGTTTGTGCCGTCTGGTACACCCGACCACTTCAGGCGACCCTCACACCTGATGAGGCCATTGTCTAGGTGCAACCTTAGTTGACGCACTATATTAGGCATTAATGTCTTATTCGAGCCTTTCAAGGATTCTAATTCATTGGAAAAGGTTTCTACTTGAACCCATTTGATCAAAGTTACTTCAGCTGCTTTAAATTCACGAGCATCAATGTTGTGACCCCTGTTGCAGAGTTGGCCCGTTACTTTAAGCTTAAGATTGGATACATATCGCAACACCCAAGCTACAACTCTGACTAGTTTATTATAGTCACCGAATTTTGCCCACTTTATGATAGGACCCGGTGGCTCATTTGGTTGGGCTGTAACTGCCACTGTTTCCAGTGGCAGAAGTCCCTCACCAACAGCATGCCATATCGTCCATTCACTTTCATGGAGCAGCCACTTTGGACCATGCCACCACAATTCGGACTTCATTAACTGGCTAGCCGTTATACCCCTAGTTATGAGATCACTAGGGTTTCCCTTTGTATTTACATAATGATAAGCAACGTCTGGCAAAAGGGCTCTAATCTCATCTACCCTATTCCGCACATAAACTGGCAGAGACTTCTTGCTATGTATCCAGTTGAGTGCGACCTGACTATCGCACCATACGTGAACGATTTCAATATTTAATTCGCTCTCGTATGCTGCGCGTACATGTTGCACCAGACATGCTAATAGCAGCATGGCAGTCAATTCCATTTTAGGGATAGTTACCTTTTTAACCGGGGCTACTTTCGGCCAGGCTGTAACTAAATGTGCCCCAAATGAAGTAACAACATATATGGCTACCCCGTATGCCGTGGCGCTAGCATCGCAAAACGTGTGTAACGTAACGTCACCGAACGCCGCCACTTTACGAGGTATAGGTTTAGTACATAGGATGGCATATTCATTCAACAACAATGTCCCTCGGTCATTCAGGTCCTCGGGCAAACTGTCATCCCATCCTATTTTACGTCTCCAAACTTCCTGCATTAGAATCCTAGCTCTTATGGTAACAGGTAATGCTAGACCCAAAGGATCAAAAAATTGCGCAACTTTGCTCAACAGACTTCTTTTGGTGTGCGCTCCTGTCTGCTGAGCAAAAGACCTTGTTTGAAAAGTTAGTATGTCATGTTTAGGTTGCCAGATCATCCCCAAATTTCTGGACTTTTCCTGGTTAAGAGATGCCGTACCATCCACTTGTATTAAACTCTGAAGATCTTCACTATTAGTAACCCACTCGCGGAGAAATAGATGTGCATCCGCAAACAATCTGCGTGCTTGCCAGTATGCATACAACAAATCATCTTGACAATCGCTAGTACCCTGCAAATTGTCAATGTATAATCCGCGAGATAGTTTACTTGTGTCCTCATGAGTGTCAGCTAGATGTTTTCTGATTGTGGCATTTAACAAAAACTGCGAGCAAGTGGCCCCAAAGAGTACAACCCGAAAACGGTATATTATGATGGGACTTTCAGAGTCGCTAATGTCGCTGAACCAAAGAAAGCAGGTAACATCTCTATCTTCCTCCTTGAGCTTGACCATCAAGAATGCTTTCTCGATGTCACGGGTATAGGCGTACTTCCCCAGCCTAAACCGCAATAGATGTTGGGACAGGTCCGACACCATGGACGGACCTGTCAACAGGCAGTCATTCAGACTGGGTTGTTGACCTTGGTGGGCAGAACAGTCATACACCACCCGTATTGGTGTGGTGACGCTGTCTTTTACCCCATGATGGGCCAGATAGTGAACCCTACCCTTCTTACACGGTTCCTCGACATCGACTCTCTCAATAAAACCCCTATCCTCATAACTCCGAAATACATCGTCATACGCCTGGCGCGTGCTCGGTTCGTTAGACAATTTCCGCTGCAATGCGCGCAAGCGACCTAATGCCAAACCATAGTTGGTAGGCAGGCTTATCTCACTGTTCTTCCAAGGTAAACTAACTTTATATTGCTTGTCTGAGGCACAGTAGAACACAGACTCGTCAAACCTTTGTAGCGCAACTTCCGAGTCATAATCAGTCTCCATAGGATTAATGCCTATGTGATCCAATCTCCACAGTCGTTCCAGGTCGAACTCGGCAGACATCTTAGGGTCACTAGGTTGGGAATCCTCCCTTCCCAACTCCTCTGCCGCGGTTACATTGACTCTATATATCGAGACCGTGTCGACCAGAACCTTTGACTGTGTAGTATGCACCTTTCCGCTCATGCAGTATCCAAATTTAGTGGGGATTAAAATTACACCACACATCTTTTAAATCCAGGGTATACTACTTCATAATAATGATCCACACCAAGTAGAACATGCACCTCACTCTGATTTCCCATGGGATCTGACAAGTTAACCCCTTTGCTACGTAATGCGTGTTCCACCTTCTTCACACCCACAGATATATATTCTGGTAGGGTGTCTACTACGATACAAGTCATAAAGTACCGGTTTTTACGATAGAAATATGAAATCTCTGCTATCTCGTAGTCTTGTTTATCAGTAACCCCTGTGAAGCCCTGTAATCGAAGAGTCTCAGCCCCTACGATTCGGTGCTTCAATCCCACTAGTACGGACCTCTTTATAAAGGAACGTTGAGATCCTTGATCTAGAAGTACCCGACAAACTTTGTTAATGTCATTACCTTCCATGGGAATCTGTATTGTGGGCAATATAGTGGTGTCTTGCGTGCTACCTAGTGCCACAGTTGTAGTACCCTCATTTTTGACGTCTTTGACTTTATCTGCAGTAGGACACAACTTATCAAAGTGATGTCCTTTGCAGTGCCGACAGGGCCTTAAGTATGTAGCAGTACATTGTCCCTGCTTACCATGTTCTTTACTTAGACAACCTACACATAGCTTCAATCTTTTCGCCTGTGCTAGTTTTGTCTCATTTGTTGGGTATTTTACGCAGAAACTCCATTTATGTTTGTTGTTACATAGCTTACATAGAATCTGAGCAGGTTTCTTATACACACCCTCTTTCTTTACTTTAGTCCCCACTGTCATGCTTACTGTTCCCCTCTTCTCAAACATTCTCACTCCCTCCCGACTCATACATTCTCCCTTTGTTCAACTGTAGATTATTGATCTCCTTACTGAACTGAGTTTTGAACTCCCCCAGCTCAAATGATCTTACCTTATCAAGTATTGCCATAGGAAGCTTCTGACGCAAGATAATGACTATCATTTCCTGCGTGGTAAGCCCTAGGGTATCTAGCGATCGAGTATGGCACTCCATATTTGCCCTGAAGTTTGTCAACTCATCAACCTTATACTGTGGTTCTGCGAGCCCCAACAAGGCAACGACATGGGCCATCTTCAACTGCTCTCTATCCCCGTATGTGGACTCTAATAAGTGTACCGCTTCAAAATAACTACCACCCACTACTGCAAACCCCTCTATTAAATGTAAGGCCTCTCCTTCCATTTGTCCCTTCAGATAGTGAAACTTGCGGACATTATCCAAAGAGGATTCATGAACCGTAGACCGAAATACGTCCCAGAAAGCTAACCACTCGGTTAACTTGCCCCCAAATGTAGGAAGATTGAGCTTTGGGAGGTGTACAGTATGTTTTGGGTCAGCCCTTCTATGGGCCTCATTATCGCCTCCCTTCTTACTTGCGACAGCACGCTGTAATAGGCGCTTCGCTCTAAAGACAGGTTCGTCATAGAGGGCGCGATTATCACACTCTGCATCTATCTCTTCCTCCTCTATCATGTCAGCCACAATCACCTCACTCAGAGCCGTAATACGACCGTGGGTAGCCTGGACGTTATCTAATCTAGCCTCCAATTCCTCTAGATCAACAGTAGTGATGAAAGTGTTTAAGTCCACAATTAGCCTATTTATTACTCCCCGAAGTCCCGCCCTTTGATTTTTAGGGGCTTTGATCAGCACCCCACTAGACGGTGTCTCTTTACCGTTTTTATCCATTTTGCTTGCGAGCCTATAGGCTATGTATCTAAATATTACGTTACAAAAACAACGGCCAAATAATAGGCTACTTAAAAGACGCCAACCGGCGGACTTCTATGTTATGGAGAAAAAATAGTACACTAAATAGCAATACCTACTAATGGATCATATTGAACAAGAAAAAATGTTAGGTCAGGTCATATGTCACAGGAAGTCTGAAACGGAAAAGAAAATTATTTGGGAAAGATGATGGGTGGGATGCAGAACTTGGGCAGGTGCAACGATGTGACCCTGCATTCCGGCTCTAACCATCGCTTGGCTAGCCTTGCCAGTTTATCATAGAGTTGTTCCTGCATCCTGTTATATGTCCCCTTGTTCATTGCCTTAAAATCCCTTACTGGTAGCTAATTCCCGGGTCCTGGGCACCAATGTGGCAAACTATCAATGGAAGTTAAATATTACTAAGCTATAATGAATCAAATAAAATCAATCTAAATGAATACTCTATATCTAAATTGAATTCAATCTGAAACAAGCTAATTTATATCCAAAGGTCTCACATAATAAATGTATATAATTATAGGGTAAGGTTATAAGGGTTAATATTAGCCAGGAATTAACTCACCAATAGTTCCACGTGGCAATGAGGCAAGGGAGAACGTTTTACCCAATATGGCGGTGGACAATGGGGAACGAGACTTCGGTCCCAAGACACGAGTCAAGTTAAAGAAAGAATAAATGATTACATGGGAATGGACATGAATAATATGCTTATCTATCAGTCAGTCATGATGTCGATGAGAGCGTCGTGATGGTGTAGTTGTGTGTATTGCTGTATGTGTATTGTGATTAGAGGCACAAAAGCACGATCAACTGAGGGCGGAAAATTAGATGTTAACTGGTTGGTGTTCGTGAAGGCTCTGGCGTACCTCAAAAGCACACCTTGCTGCCTTGGCAAACCGCCAGGAGCCCAAATTATCGTACCGCATTTAGGTTGCTCTATACGATAAATTATATTAATATATACGATAAATTCATATATACTACATAAGACCATGGCAATATTGCTTAATAGCATATTAGGCCTTTTATAACTTAACCTATTTACAATCTTATAATATACGATCTACTCGTCCTACGTCGTGCTGTAGGAGAGATCGTGACGTCACAGAGACATACAAGATCACAAAAGAGTCATATTCTATCGTATTTATACGATAGGGCCACTAATAACAAAAAACAAAATTTTCGTTCTTATTTATCTTGTGTTCATTCCGCATTTGATTTCCAATTTACTTTATATCATAAATTATCATCTGTTCACTTGTTTATCCTATTCATAACGTAATTTTTCTCACTCTCTTCTTTGTTTGGCAGCATTGATTTTCTTCCCATATTACAGGATGGTAGTTTTTTTTTTCTAGCCCTCGATCTCCCTCATGTTTAGGCCCATTAGGTTTAAGATTTTAAGACGTTCAACCCATTAGTTTGGCAATTTTAAGACATTTTAACCTATTTCTTAGTCAATATTTTGGCCTTAAATTACCTTTATTCCCTTTATATTTCATGCATAAACTTGAACCAGAACGTAATACAATGATATATCTGTGTAAGTAAAGTAATTGAGCTTTCCAATAACATCTGAATCATCTCTGTACGACGTCTGTTTATCTTGCAATGATCTTGCAAAGCTCGGCCAAAATCGCTAGAAAGGAGGTGTTTTGAGCTATTTTCACTATGTATAACAATGCAGTGAGGTGGCAGACAGTTATGCACAGCCTGCAACCCCTTGCCTCATTCCCAGGATACATAGACAGCGAATTTTGGTGCCTGTCAAGTGACGGGTCCCGTCGGGAAGGTATTAAGACCTTTTGTGCCATTAAGGTGTCAATTTATTCCTGGCGAGCGATAGTGAGCCTGTAGTTTTAGAGGACTCGGCCTTCGGCCGGGACATTTTTCTACCGAAAAATGTACACATTTATCTAGAACAGGGTTCTTAGGGATATCTGTTTAAGCTAGATGGAGGTCTAGGGAGAAAACTATAAGAATAATAAATGAATCAAGCAATAAATATTCCCATCCCCCCTCAATATTCAACGTTACATTGATTCTTACCATTTTGCTCTTACTGTTGTGCTATATCATAATTATACAATAATATTTGAAATTAATCATTTGTAAACATAAATCAACACTCCTAGATCTCCAATTGATTTCATATTGCAAATAGGAATAAGTTTAATGAATATGCTGTACGTTAAGAAGTAGATGTTATTTTATAATTTGTATTGTTAAAAGTCAAGAAGGATATGTTTGCACAGTAAAAAAGACGAGGTCCGTTATTATATGTGTACTTCAACTGAGCATTGTAGAGATGCATGTCTTATGTATAGATAGTTATAGTAAATGATGAAAACAGCCAACACGAAAATAATATGAGGCTATTGAGACAAGTGTGGTTGAACATTCATGTTAATTTTTACCCCCGTGTTTTATTTTGCCTTGTTGTAATTATAATTATAAGTCAATAATTATATGTATATCTGGTCTACCCAGTTCAAGATACCCTAAATCAGTAATAGGCAAAGCTGTTTTTTTTTTTTATCGAATATCTGTACCTATTTAGGTAATGCTTATATTGGATTGGTTGTTGATACAGCAAAAGGGAAGTAGAGTGAAATACAGTATATCACCTTCCGAATCCCGGTGGATCACATAATTATATGTTTTCATTAACCCGGGAATGGCGAAAAAGCTCTTAACCCTTTGGCGCACCTATAGTTCAAAGTTTTTCCCACTCCCAAAGTATATCTCAGCTCACTCAGAGCCAGTTTTGTGCCCGGCGATAATTTGTTTCTGTGACGATTTTATCCACCAAAAATCCTTGTATTTGGATTAATGAGGTACCATCGGCTTCGTTATTGATTGAACTTGAAGATAAGCGAATAAAAACATAGAATAAATACAAAACAACCACATTGGGGCACTCCGAAATAAGAATTGTAAAAAAAAAAGTAAATTCCTTATCTCCAACTCGCGCTAGCTCAAAATTTTGCCCGCACCATTTTTGATTTGCATATATATATGTATGGAAGCGAAATTTAATGAGGAATCCACTGGTAACTTCAGAATTACTATAAACCAAATAGTTACTGAGATACACGAATAAACGTGAAAGTATCGAAACACAGACTGAGCTGTACTCTGCTCCCTTCCCAGCCAGCCGTGAGTAAACGGTTAAACTGAGGGAGTTGCCAATTGTACCCATTGAACTAGACGTAATACTTAATATATATGCCAAATATGACGCGCGTCAGACGAAAACTTAATTTTTGGCGAATATTTTTAAGTTTAATGACTCTTAACGAGTCATCGTGCGCCTAGGAAAAAAATACCTAATGACTCTGAACGAGTCATCGTGCACCAAAGGGTTAAGATGTTTTACTGGGCGACGGCGGCAAAGCTCTTAAGAGGGAAGGCCTATAAAAAACGTTTTAAAAGGCCCCAGTAGCACTTAAAACAAGTGTTGTTTTTTTTCCTCCATACCATATATCACATCCCCTCCTTCCCCCTTTCAATTATCACCTATTTTCCCTGTTATTCCCTTATTCATTGGTATAATTTCGTGCTAACATTAGCAAACTGGTTGGAGAGTGTGCTTATGTGCCTAGGACTATGTTGGCAGAGGTAGATGGTGGGGTGTGGGACTGTCAGTCAAGCTATAGAGCTCGCGAGGGGAGGGGCTGCCTCACATTGCTCCACATTTCATGAATGGGCCGCTCCATATTTTTTCGCGATTTTGACCATAATTATATTCCCACTTGTTTTATTGTTGTTACAAGTTATTATCTTCATAGTTAAGGTGAAATAGGCACATATAAATAAGTAATAACGATATTTATCGTAAAATTACGATTATAGGCAGGAATGAAGCCTAATATTGCCGCCCAGTTACATGGTGTTCACTACACCCAGCTCGCTTTTTATAGGGTAATTTCATTGGAGGTGTTTGGTGGTGTGGTGAAATTAATACAAAATAGATTATCAGTAGGTTCAGGGATATTTCGTAGCGAGACCATTCTATATGTTCGGTGCCCCATGAATATTCTTTCCTCTCACTTAAACATTAGGCTACCATAGTGCAGTGGGAATATGAACATGCTTAGATTAATATCCAGCATTCGAGAATGCATAATAAGTCGTAGGCGTGTGCATAAACCTTTAACCGTCTTGGTGGTGTAATAGTTAAGGTGTCTACAAATCTGTGTGTAATACCCCAGGTTCGAATCCAGGTCGATCACATATATGCTTTCATTAATTTCATTGGAGGTGTTTGGTGGTCTGGTGAAATTAATAAAAAATATATTCATAGTTATATTGCATTTGCTTTACCGGTAGTTCATATGCAATGATATTATAGGCATAGTTGTATTTGGAGTAGTAATATTGGTAAGATGGGAACCAAAGACTTGCACATTGGCAAGGCTTAATAGCCATCGCTCTTGGCTAACATTCCTACTGACTCTGGGTCGACTCTGTTTTGGGTGTGGTGGTGAGATTAATGAAAATAATATTATCCATGCAAGATATTATTAGGAGTAGTATATTCGCACTGTATTTAGCTTTACTGTTTCATCATAACCACACTGACATGCCACAATTTTGCTATTTCTGTTACTGACATACTAATAATATTATGTATTAGTATCACATAATCCAAGTAATTCAGTCGGCACAAGTATGAATGAACAGGTTCGTGGCATGTGTGTCTGTAGTCTTGAAAAACATTGTTCGCCATCTATATTAAACTATAGTGATGATGAGCGACTTACTAATGCCTTTCTACGTTGTTCTTCCAAAATTCATTGCTGACCAGGCATGGAATCCACAGGCTACCAAGATCTATGGGCTAGAAGATTTAAATAAATCAATGAACAAAAAAATATATAAATAAAACAAAGTTTAGTCGAGTATTGGAGATTGACAGTAATTGGATATGTTTATATTTGTTTCAACTGGTGTATCATATACATATAAGTTAAATAATGCAATATACAGAGGGTCTCTCAGCACACCTGGTTCAGCCCTGTTGTTCACGGTAGGAACATGCACACCTCAGTTTACATTCTGTTACGACGGGCTCGTATAAAACAAGGGCTCTTAATCATTGGACTAGAAAGGCATACAGCCACAACGGTAACACTAGATCCAACCCTCGAACTTATAATGCCGGCGTACAAAAAACACCTATACCCTCCAGAGTTAAATCTGCGATAACGGGGTATCCTATAACTCGGTATAAGTGCACTACAGGCTGATGATCTCTGATACAGCCTGATCACAACAACATACAATTACGTTAATAAGGTATACAAGGAAAAGATAGAGATCTTAATTAAATCACTGCAATGATTTAATGCAAACTAGAAGAAGGTATATTTAAAGTTACTCTAAACAATAATGAACTGTCACTCCTATACTAAAGAAAGTGAACGAAAGTCCCAAAGCATCGAGCAGGAATCTTCTGAAGAAAGTCTGATGCTGGGGTAAGATGATCGTATCAGATTTTGAACTGTTATATAAAGCAGGGACAATATAGGACAAGTGTAGAGGCAGACAGTGTTAACTGACACGGGAATAACGATAAATGCACACTAGTATTATCTCCAACAACAAAAGAAAGTACTTAATCAGGCAAACTCAAAAAGCCTGCTCAGGTTGTGCAACTCAACAACAACCAAGGCTTACAGTCAACGTGAATAAGAATGCTGCATACATAACATAAGAGCTTATAATTCTAAACGGGTGCCTGCAAGGCTAATAAAGTCTAGCTGGGATGTCGTAGGCTAGGAAAACAATGGCTGAGCAAGCGGCTCGTAGCCTAGCGAGGTCCTTAAGACTGTGCGGCCAAATTACGTTAATTGACGGGGTGCTCTCTTGAGAGATCCAGATCGCTAGTATCTGGTTCTCTCCTGGCGACCCTCTCAAAGTCAAAGCAAACGAGTTAGCACAGTGTTGGGTGGCATAGGCAAAAGCCCTCACTCGCAACACAGTGCTAAACTCACAAGGTACACAGTCAGAAAGACCACCTAGGCTTCCCACGTCTCCGTTGCGATTGTACAGGTTCAAACAAAACCTAGTACATATCGGAAATCACAACAACAATGGCCTCACCCCAGTCTAGCATTAAATAGCCCAGCAGACAGCCAAGGAATAGGCAGGGAGACACCGTGAGTGTGTCGAGCTCTACAGACAAAATGATAACCCCTCCAAAATGCCTAACTAAACATATAATATCTGAGAGCTTCAGCTTATAATACGAAGGCCGATATATGAAATCGTGCAGAACCAAAGGGGAGTTATGATATTAAATAGAGAGGAAGAATGAGAGGTAAGAAGTTGAGAGAGAGATAAAGTGCTCTATAGGTAGAAGTCGGGGACAGGTGGCAAGGGATATGTTAGGGGTATGCTGGTCAAGCAAGTGTGACGCTTCTGCATAGTAGCCACGTGCGGGCATGCGCGCGCGTCGGCTGCCCAGCCGTTTAGAAACCGGCTGGTGTCAGTCGGCCGGCCGGCTTTTCCTTAGTATATATCCTACGACAATGTAACTAATGTCTGGGATATTCTTATGTTGTTTCACAGCTTGTAGCTGCCCTTATTCTTAACCAACGCATCTTAGTATATTTTATTCTCGATAGTTGATTGTTTCATTATAATATATAAGATGTAAGTCTAGTGAGGGCGGGAGAGAGAGACCGGCTTGGGACGTTGCTTCGCTTGCCAGCTTGGGACAAGCCTGAAGCGTTGCCATATGCATTTGATTGCAACGTTAGGCTTAGTTTCGACTCAGGCACGGGGTATAGGATTTTGACCAGGCAACAGTGTTGAGTGTTGCCAAGCCTGGGATGTATTTTGTATGCCTAGGGTGGGGTCCAGACAGATTCAAGGACTCAGAGCTCACCTCACTGTCGTACCCTTCGGACCCCCTTGATATCTATCCCTCTCAACCCCACTTAGAAACTTTCTCTCTTACTTTGTATACCTTCCTTCCACTACTTCACCAATCTATTTAATTATCCCATCCCCTTGATAGACCTTATATCTATTATTGTATTAACGACGAGCTCTCAGATAACTAGATAGGATTTTGGGCCTTATGCGGAGATGTAATTGTTAATGAGACCTAGGAAGCTTTTTTGTTGTCTCATATTTGGTGGTTTCATGCTTGCTAGTGTGTTCTTGTGTCAGGTTAGCAGGGGCTAGACCGAAGGGGGGGCTTTTTGCGATCCTTTAAGTAAAGTCTGCTGGTGCAAGTCCTGTGGACCCGCATGACTTTACTAGGATATCCGTGGGAGTCTGGGGGCATTTTCTTGTCTGTGTCCCTGTGTGTCTAGTGTTGTGTTGTGTGAGGGCCCTTGCCTAGTCCACTCAGCACTGCGCTAGTACGTCTTGCTTTTGTTTTAGGGTCGCCAGGAGAGAGTCAGATACTTGCGATCTGAGTCTCTCAAGAGAGCACCCTTTAAATTAGAGTAATTTGGCGCACAGGCTTGGGAACGTCCCTAGGCTAGAGCAGGTGGCTCAGCCCGGGTATCCGAAGCCTATATCCTTCCAGCTAGACCTCTGCCACCTGGCAGATTAACAGCTAGGGGTTTTATTATTTCTGTATGCTTGTTATTGTGCCACAGTTTACCGTTTTTGTGAGCATTGTGAGTCAGGGTGTGGCTTAGAGACTCTGTCCGAGCAGGCTTGCCTGACTAAGAGTGAGAAGCACACCTGTATGTGGTTATGTTGCAAGTTGCTGCCTTTATTTAATTATACACTGTAGGTCCTATCACTAGTATTTATTCCTGTTTATGAGTTAAGAGTTCTCTAAATCCGTAACGTACTTTCTTTGCTAAGCATCAGATCCTACAGTAGCCGCATGCAGTTTAGAAACCCGCATCTTGTCTACCTGTACGATGTTTTGAGGACTGTTTGCTTTCACCTTCTTTCACGCAGGGGTGATTAGTTGTATTAATTAACGTAACGTTAAATGTACCCTCTTCTAGTTTGTTATTAAATTGTTTCTGCAATTTAATTCCGTTATCTATCTTTTCCTTGAAGCTTTAAGTCAACTTAATTGTGTGATCTTTTATATAGCCTGCTTGACTATCACTATAGTGCGTGCACCCTGTAACCGAGTCATAGGATACTTCGTTGTACAGGCAGGACTCTTGACGGTTTAGGGTGGTTTGTTGCCTGGGTTTATAGATAAGGGTTGGATCTAGCGTTTTCCGTTGTTGCTTGTTGCCGCATACCTAGTCCAATAGAAAGAGCCCAGTGTTTATATATCCCAGGACGTAACAAATGGCGACCTTGCATAGGATTTACTGAACAGAGGAATATAGTGGTCATTTGTTTTGAGATTCCTTATGATTAGAGGAATACAGTGGTGTTACGATCCAGGTTCTCAAAGACACAGGGCTCTTCAACATTGGACTAGATAATGGCAAAATGCAACAACGGTAACACTAGATCCAACCCCTGCCTTAACCCTTAATTAGCGCTCACACATAAGTCGTATTTAATAAAGCGGGACTATGTGGCGGCGCTCGACATAGGTCGAGTGGCAATTTCAGCACGTAATGTTGCTGAGAGAGAGAGACAAGTGGTGGCAGGAGAGTAGCGAGCGTATGACTGCTCCAGACCACCGCGGCGAACATACTGACACGAATCCCAGCTCCCTCCTCCCTCTCTCACTCGCTATAAGGAATGTGTATCGGGCAAGTGGCTAATTACAGTTTTTGCACTGGCGTTGCACGGTTATTGCAAGAAAACTAGCCATCATAAAAGGATCGTTATGGTTGTCATTCGAAAGCTCTGTTTATGCCCTTTCAGGGAAGGTTACTTGTTTTTACATCTGGGTCTTATTTAGGCATGAAAATGATCATGTAACAGCCCTATTTTGGCTAAAAACACCCCGCTGGCAAGGTACATATAAATAAAACCGCATAGGCCGCTCGTAAGGTGGTAAACACTGGAAAACAAAACACCATTACCGCACTGAGTCGTGCCTGGACAACGAGGTCTCCTATGACTCGGTAACTGGTGCACACACACTAGGCTGACGCTCGATTGAAACAGCCTATTCTCAAACAGTAAAAGATTACTCGATTAG
>CM064567.1:46278097-46368173 GCA_032716605.1 Paralithodes platypus | reverse complement strand
TATCTATAAACCCAGGCAACAAACCACCCTAAACCGTCAAGAGTCCTGCCTGGACAATGAGGTATCCTATGACTCGGTTACAGGGTGCACGCACTATAGGCTGCTGATAGTCAAGCAGGCTATATAAAAGATCACACAATTAAGTTGACTTAAAGCTTCAAGGAAAAGATAGATAACGGAATTAAATTGCAGAAACAATTTAATAACAAACTAGAAGAAAGTACATTTAACGTTACGTTAATTAATACAACTAATCACCCCCTGCGTGACAGAGGTGAAAGCAAACAGTCCTCAAAACATCGTACAGGTAGACAAGATGCGGGTTTCTAAACTGCATGCGGCTACTGTAGGATCTGATGCTTAGCAAAGAAAGTACGTTACGGATTTAGAGAACTCTTAACTCATAAACAGGAAATAAATACTAGTGATAGGACCTACAGTGTATAATGGCATAGGTATAATTAAATAAAGGCAGCAACTCGCAACATAACCACATACAGGTGTGCTTCTCACTCTTAGTTAGGCAAGCCTGCTCGGACAGAGCCTCTAAGCCACACCCTGACTCACAATGCTCACAAAAACGGTAAACTGTGGCACAATAACAAGCATACAGAAATAATAAACCCCTAGCTGTTAATCTGCCAGGTGGCAGAGGTCTAGCTGGAAGGATATAGGCTTCGGATACCCGGGCTGAGCCACCTGCTCTAGCCTAGGGACGTTCCCAAGTCTGTGCGCCAAATTACTCTAATTGAAAGGGTGCGCTCTTGAGAGACTCAGATCGCAAGTATCTGACTCTCTCCTGGCGGACCCTCCAAACAAAAGCAAGACGTGCTAGCGCAGTGCTGAGTGGACTAGGCAAGGGCCCTCACACAACACAACACTAGACACACAGGGACACAGACAAGAAAATGCCCCCAGACTCCCACGGATATCCTAGTAAAGTTGTGCGGGTCCACAGGACTCGCACCAGCAGACTTTACTTAAAGGGTCGCAAAAAGCCCCCCCTCCGGTCTAGCCCCTGCTAACCTGACACAAGAACACACTAGCAAGCATGAAACCATCAAATATGAGACAACAAAAAAGCTTCCTAGGTCTCATTAACAATTACATCTCTGCATAAGGCCCAAAATCCTATCTAGTTATCTGAGAGTTCGTCGTTAATACAATAATAGATATAAGGTCTATCAAGGGGATGGGATAATTAAATAGATTGGTGAAGTAGTGGAAGGAAGGTATACAAAGTAAGAGAGAAAGTTTCTAAGTGGGGTTGAGAGGGATAGATATCAAGGGGGTCCGAAGGGTACGACAGTGAGGTGAGCTCTGAGTCTTGAATCTGTCTGGACCCCACCCTAGGCATACAAAACACATCCCAGGCTTGGCAACACTCAACACTGTTGCCTGGTCAAAATCCTCTACCCCGTGCCTGAGTCAAAACTAAGCCTAACGTTGCAATCAAATGCATATGGCAACGCTTCAGGCTCGTCCCAAGCTGGCAAGCGAAGCAACGTCCCAAGCCGGTCTCTCTCTCCCGCTCATCTCCTCCCGCCCTCACTAGACTTACATCTTATATATTATAATGAAACAATCAACTATCGAGAATAAAATATACTAAGATGCGTTGGTTAAGAATAAGGGCAGCTACAAGCTGTGAAACAACATAAGAATATCCCAGACATTAGTTACATTGTCGTAGGATATATACTAAGGAAAAGCCGGCCGGCCGGCTGCTAAACGGCTGGGCAGCCGACGCGTGCGCATGCCCGCACGTGGCTACTATGCAGAAGCGTCACACCTCCCCCAAGATATAAGACCCTTGACTAAGTTCTTCATATCTAACAGAAAGCTTCTCATAGTACCACACACTGTTGCGACACAAGGCACTATATATAAAACAAATAAAGACTGTTGCGCTCCACCGAGCAAGTTCAACTAACTTAGCGACAATAAGCGAAAACATTCAACTTAGATACTGCTACATCTTATACAAAATTCTACACGTTATAAAAATAAAGAGTTTTTATAAGGGTTTTTGCTTTTTTAATTTGTTTTTTTCGGCTGAACTACAGTGACAGCCTATTTTCCTCCACACTCAACCCTCAATCCTTTGGCAGTCTAACCAACATCATCCACCCTTGATAGACAATCCGCTATCACGTTATCAGAACCGGCAATATGGCGTATGTCCAGATTATACTCCTGAAGCATGAGTGACCACCTGGTCAGCCTCATATTCCGGTTATGAAACTGATTCAAGAATTTCAGAGGGTGATGATCGGTATAAACCACTACGACTGGTCTGAAAGCAGGAACATATACATCGAAGTGCCTGAGCGCCAGCACTATCGCCAGGAGTTCTTTTTCAATTACAGAGTAATTCCTTTGTGCACTATTGAATTTTTTACTGTAAAAACTCACTGGATGTTCGATACCTTCATCATCTGTCTGCAACAAGACAGCCCCAGCCCCTACGCCACTGGCATCAGTCGCCAGCTGAAAAGGTCTGCTGAAGTCCGGGGCCCTGAGTATGGGGTGGGTACATAACAGGTGTTTCACCAAGGAAAACGCCTCTGCACACTCAGGAGACCACCGGAACTTCTTGTCCTTAGATAATAAGTCAGTTAAAGGTGCAAGTACAGTCGAATAGCCTTTGATGAAGCGACGATAATAGCCTATCATACCTAGAAACCGCATGATTTGTTTCTTAGTCGTAGGCTGGGGAAACTGATCGATGGCTTTGATCTTTGTCTGTGGAGGGCACACCTGACCCATCCCCACCTCGAACCCCAGGTACAAACTGCTTTGACAAAATCGCACTTACCCAGGTTTACCACCAAACCTGCTTCATTCAGTTTATTAAAAAGCTGTCCGATGTGAGCACAGTGACTGTAAATCATCGTCGTATATTATGACATCATCTAGGTACACCGTACAGTTGGGAATGTCGGCTACAATGTCGTTCATTAATTTCTGAAACGTTGCAGGGGCATTTTCGGCCCGTATGGCATAACATGGCAACGATATGTGGCACCGTCCACCACAAACCCACACACCTCTCGCGCTCGCTCAGACAAGGGCACTTGCCAATAACCCTTAACCCTTATTTAGCGGGGTCGGACTTAAGTCCGATACGAGAAAATTGGACTAAATGGCGGGGTCGGACTTAAGTCCGTGGGCGTATTCCGCCCTAATTTAGGTGGAAAGCGAAACTTGGTGGTCAGGCGGTGTACTACAAGGGCCCACCCCCACATCCCCACTGCGTGACCGTGACTAAGTGACCCTCAAGCAGCCATAATGGAAGGTCAAGATTTGCCCGTGTTCGATTCGGTGGCCGCCAATCCCTAGTGCGTCGCGCCACCCTACTAACCACGCCCGGCTCACCACCCAGAAACTAGATATCATGCTGAACTCTTCAGAACTTTCTAATAAGCTGTTGGATGAAACCGTCGAAGGTCTGGGTGAGAGTTTTGGTAGTGTGGATGACTCGGAAGACGAAAATAACCCGATCATAGGCTTTCACCCCAAGCATAATTTGCGTGGGGTGGATGTTGTGGTTGATATTGGACAGACCCTTGAGCAAATTGGAGACGTTCCTGACGAAGAACATACTGGTGTGGGTGTTGGTAAGTACAATTTATATTTTATAATTGCTTGAAAATGTGATTGCAAGCATTTTATCACCTTA
The DNA here is from genome assembly GCA_032716605.1 of Paralithodes platypus. NCBI lineage: Eukaryota > Metazoa > Arthropoda > Malacostraca > Decapoda > Lithodidae > Paralithodes > Paralithodes platypus. The sequence goes on along the minus strand of CM064567.1, from coordinate 46,364,491 downwards.
CGAGCGGCTGGTGGAGTATATTTCACTGTGCCGCCCAGCGGGTTTTTTTTTAACCCTAAATGGGGTTGTTCTGTTCTCTTTTTCATGCATGAACAAGACCCAGAGCGTAATACAAGTATGTATCCTGAAAGTGCGTAAATTGAGCTTTCCAATGACACCCGAACCATCCTTTTACGATCACTGGTTGTCTTTCAACGATCGTAAAACACGAGTGTAAAACCCTAAAATACGGTAATTTCCTTATAGAATTCCCTGTGTGGCGAGCGGTCTTGAGGTAATTTATGCTCCTAATCACCGCTCCGCTCTCTCTCAGAGCATATTACGTCCTCAAAATTGCACTCTACAAGAAATTTCCTTTGCATTTTATACCGTATTATTTGCAGGCGTTCGATAAATTTCTTCCGGTAATACAAACAACCAAAGATTGAATATTTGTGCTTGGCATTATATGATTGTGGAGAACAGATGTAGGCCTACCGTATATATTATGTGTTCATATATTATATAGTACATGTGTAATATTTTTATATTATCACGACTCTCTCTCTCTGTCTCACTCTCTTTGTTTGTACTCCTTTGTACTCTCTTTGTCTGATGTAGGCCAGGGCACGCCCCTAACTAATCTCTTCCCTCCCAGGGGATATCACACCTAGCAGATGTTTTTGACCTCCCCTCTCTCTCTGTCTTTCTTCCTCTCTGGGTCTACCTATACTGCATGTGACATTGAAATTGCTTGAGAGTTTGATTGCAAGCATTTTATAGCGTATTATTTGCAGGCGTTCGGTAAATTTCTCACGATAACCAGGGTGTATGGTACATTTCTCACGATAATACAAGCAACAACGAAGCTTGGCGAAGATTGTGGTCTACAATATACCTTTTTATAATTGCATGTGACCTTGTAATTGCTTGAAAGTTTGATTGCAAGCATTTTATAGCGTATTATTTTCAGGCGTTCAATAAATTTGATAAATATTACAAAATAAGTCCTGTGGGACTATGAAATAGCTATTATTGGACAAGGACAATATTTTGTTCATCCCTCCACTGGAACATCAACAACAATGTCAACAACGTATCGCCGTCGGCAATCGTAAGATTCAGAGTCGTAAAGATTCCAGGACGAGCTCAATAGAAAATGAATGAATGAAATGAATGAGTGGGCAGTACTGCCAATACGTATAGCGACTTCCGCTAGATCTAGAGACCTTTACTTCGATCTAGCAGCAATGACTTACACTAGCGGTTTTGTTTTGAAATTTCAGAACAATTTCGAAGTGATATTATATGGATTTTGCCAATTCATATTTCTAGTGGTATTTATCATGTCTTACATCTAACAATATATGCTAGCGGATTTAACTTCAATTGGTAACCCTCCCGCTCGAGTCGGCTCCAAGAAAATCGATAACGGTGGCACTTTAGTATACAGGTGATAAACAAACGCGCATGCGGATCGGTTTGGTGTATCGGTATTATGGTAAGTTGGCTACCTACTATTGTTTATACGATATAGTAAGTAATGATAAGTAAATTATTATATTATATATAAACAAAAACAAAATTCCTGCAAAGCAAGCGAAACAGAGAGAGAGAGAGAATGCAGAAACTGAACTGAAGAAAGAGTGAAAAAGATATAATAATACAGAAATATTACAAGCAAATAAATGAAATAAGAGGGATTAGTTAGAGAAAATAATAATGAGAAATACATAATACGGATGAGGAAGAGGGAAAGCGAGCGAGCCAGAGAGAGAGAGAGGGACAGGAGGAGTGAGAGAGATTAGAGAAAATAGAGAGATTGCAAGCATTTTATAGCGTATTATTTGCAGGCGTTCAGTAAATTTCTTACGGTAATACAAACAATGAAAGATTGAATATTTGTGCTTGGCATTATATGATTGTGGGGAACAGATGTAGGCCTACCGTATATATTATTTTTTCATATATATATGATACATGTGTAACATTGTTATATTATCACGACACTCTCTCTCTTGTCTCTTCCTCTCTGGGTTTACCTATAGCCTACATTTATAATTGCATGTGACCTTGAAATTACTTGAGAGTTTGATTACAAGCATTTTATAGCGTATTATTTGCAGGCGTTCAGTAAATTTCTTACGGTAATACAAACAACCAAACAACGAAAGATTGAATATTTGTGCAGCACATCCCTCAGACGAAATACCATTCCCACCGTATAGAGAGAATACAGAAACTGAACTGACGAAAGAGTGAAAAAGATATAATAATACAGAAATATTACAAGCAAATAAATGAAATAGAGGGATTAGTTAGAGAAAATAATAATGAGAAATACATATACGGATGAGGAAGAGAGAAAGGGAGCACAAGAGAGGGAAAGCGAGCGAGCCAGAGAGACAGACAGACAGGAGGAGTGAGAGAGATTAGAGAAAATAATAATGAGAATTACATATACGGATGAGGAAGAGAGAGAGAGACAGCGCGCGAGAGAGGGAAAGCGAGCGAGCCAGAGAGAGAGAGAGAGAGACAGACAGACAGACAGGAGTGAGAGAGAGAAAGAAAGAAAGAGAGAGAGAGAGAATACAGAAATAAGGAGAAATAAGAGAAAAATAAGACCGATTACCGAAGGAATAGTAGACACGCGAGAGGCCGAAGTCAGGCCAAAGCGAACGCAATCGAACGCGCCCGGGAAATAGACCAAAAACTACCTCCTCTTCCTCACCTCTTCCCACCCTCCACACTCATTCATAACATCCATTCATAGACTTATATGGGGAGACGAAGAGTTGCTCTTTCCAAAAATGATCGTTTCGTTCGCATTGGAGCCATAGTAACGGCACTAGGGCGAGTGAAATTGAGCGAATATTTCGGGATTATGCCCGCTGAGCGGTAGTGTAAAATACCTTACCACCCGCTAAATAAGGGTTAACAAGGTCTATCTTAGTGAGGAACTTGGCCTTTCCTATCTTATCCACACTGTCTTCCATGCGAGGAGAGGGGTAGGCATTTGTGGGGGTTAAACCATTCAACCTGCGGAAATCTATACAAAACCGCACCTTGCCATCTGGTTTGGGCTGCAGTGTGACGGGGGAAGTCCACCTTACTGCACCCTCAGAAATCAGCCCACGTTTTAGCATATAATCCAGCTCTTCCCTAAGTGCTGGTAATTTAATAGGGGGAACACGGTATGGCACTGATTTAAAGGGCGGGTGGTCCCCAACATCGACATCGTGCACCGCTTGAGTAGTGAGGCCAGGATGCTCCGCAAAAACAGCTGGGTTTGAATCAAACTAGTGCTGCACAGCTACATGCTGTTGCTCAGGCAGGTGCAATATCAACTCGTGAGCCACTTGTCTAGAATTCCCCGCCCACTGATCCGCGGAAACATGACAATCCCAATTATCCTCCCCCGCAGCTTGACTGTCCCTTCCTCCTCCTCCACCACGATCGCTGCAGATCAACACCGGGACAGTGAGAGGCTCGGAGGGGCGCCTCACATACTCTTTCATCAGATTTACATGGCAAAGTTGGTTCTTTTTCTTACGATCAGGAGTAGCTACTAAATAGTCGAGATCAGAAACCTTCCTTACAACCCGATACGGACCAGAATACTTGGCAGACAAGGGATGTCCCACCAGAGGCAGTAGTATCAGTACCTCCTGATCTACTTCAAACTCCCTCAGCTTCACCTTCTGTTCGTATCTGTCCTTCATCTGAGCTTGTGAACTCTTAAGGTTCCGACCTGCTACCTCCAAGCTCTTTAGCATTCTCTCACGGCTTTCAACTACATACTTTAGAAGCGAGCATGGCTTTGTGACTCCCTCCCAGATCTCCTTGACCCTGTGTCCAAAAACCAACTCGTTCGGGCTAAATCCCAAGCTCTCCCCAGGTATTTCTCTCGCAGCAAATAAAACGTATGGGAGACCTAGATCCCAGTCCTTCCCATTGTCCATGCAATAACACCGCAACATACTCTTGAGAGTCGAGTGCCACCTTTCCAAAACTCCCTGACTCTCGGGATGGTAGGCAGATGACACCATAGACACTATCCCATGTTGCTGCATGGTCTGCTTAAACAGAGCAGAAGTAAAATTGGATCCCTGATCAGACTGGATCTCCTGAGGGTAGCCATAACGAGAGAAATAGACAAGTAGGTTTTTGACAACAGTCTTAGCCATCCCGTTGCGCATGGGGTAAGCATCTGGATACCGTGTTGCTACATCCATTACAGTTAGTAAAAATTTATTGCCGGCACTAGTGGGGGGCAATGGGCCAACCATATCGATAACTACTTTGCTGAAGGGCGGCCCAATGACAGGGATGGGTTGTAACGGGGCTCTCGAGATGACCTGATTGGGTTTCCCAACAACTTGACACTGTGACACCCATGACACGACACTCGCCTTTAACCCAGGCCACCAGAAAAGCTTGTTCAGAGCTGCCTCCGTCTTACGTGCCCCCAGGTGCCCTGCCAAAGGCACATCATGAGCTAATCTCAATAAGCTCTCACGGCACACCCTCGGTACTACTAACTGGTCCACTAATCCTGACCCGCCATCCCACTTTTTCTTGGGATCCTGATGTCTCCGATACAAGATCCCCTCGGACAAGAAAAAATCACCAGGCTGCGCATCCCCATCGCTCTCCAGTTCGATAGCACCATTACCACACGCCCTGACTTCAGGATCTTTCAGCTGCAAGGAACGCAGGTGCGAGATTATCCAAGTTCATCTTAAATAATTTATTTCCACCTCCAATGTCCCGCTGAGCCATCCTTTCCTCACGCTGCGCATAACGATGCTGTCGCAGAGTCTCTTCCTGCCCTGCACCTGCACTAGCGGTGACAGGCCCCGGGGCCTCTCCAGACTCTAACATAGGTGCCAATAATGAGTCACCAAGAAACACTGCCGGCTCAAAACTCTCCAATTGACCAACACTTCCCGTTTTCTTGTGACCTTTCCTCCGCGGTTTGATAGACTGAGGTGGTGGCTGCAAGGCTCCGGATGTCTGAGAACGCGTCACAACACACGCCATGGTTTGTACGCTACACTTCTCAACCCACTCCTGTTCCTCCCTACTAACGTCGGCCGCCTTCTCGGCAACGACCAAGGGTGAAACCTTAGAAGCAGGCACCGCAAAGTCGTTGCCGAGGAGGAGGTCGACGCCCCCAACAGGCAAGTTCTCTACAATTCCTACATCCAGCTCCTTCGCCACGCAGCACCACCTCCAGCTCCATCCGCACCAGCGGGTAGGACTTCGTAGCATTGATCCCCTGAACTACCACCACCCGAGCAGCGTTAATCGGTCTACCAGTAAAGTTCTTTAACAAGGTCTGAGAAGCCCCCGTATCACGCAATAGCTTAACTCCTCGCCTTTCGCCAGCCCATCTCACAAAACCATGCCCTCTATGACCCCCAAAGACGTCGCGGACAGGGTTCGAGCCTTCCGGATTCTTGAACACAGGCTGTGTCCCACCCTCTGACGAACTACCCTTGGCAAACTCAGAAGATATAGGCGACACCCCTATGCTGCGGGCCAATGACACAACCTTGTTTGGTGGCTTGTTCGGACAAGCATTTGCAAAGTGACCCTCCTTGTGACATGCAAAGCACTCTTTACTCTTTGGTTTCCCTTGGGAGTGGGAGGTACCATTCGACTTCTTATACGGGACGGTATTTGGTTTATGTTCAGTTTTATTGTCAGTGCTAGATGGTTTTGTGTATTTATGTGTATCAAAATTCTTGGGAGGGGGAGGGGTACGATCCTTTGCACACGACTCACTCCTAGCTGCTGCTTCGCACCCTCGAATTAATGACAGTCGGCGGTCAGCCATTTTTGCTGCCTCCTGGAGAGTTCTAGGATTTTGTTCCTTTATATTTAATGTTAAGTCCCCGCCTGTGCACTTAAAGAACTGCTCTAAGAGAACCAGCTCACTCAACTCCTCAAAAGTAGCTACCCTCTCAGAACGCAGCCAATGTCGTAGTGCATCAGACAAGTCCCGGGCGTGTTCTAGGAAGGTACTATCCTTGCCCTTAGTAACACCCCGAAACTTCAAGCGGTAAGTTTCTGGTTGTAACTCATAGGCCCGTAGCACAGCCTTCTTTAGCTCATCATAAACTACACAGGACTCTAAAGGTAGTGCATCATACGCTTTTAGCCCCTTTCCTAGGAGTCTTGATGAAACTAATGCTGCCCACTTTTCCTGAGGCCACTGGTGTTCCTGACACTTCTTCTCAAATCGCATAAAAAACTCAGCCACACCTAATTCATCGAACACAGGAACTAGTTTAAGCAGGTGCGACAATGATTGGTCCCGATGTCTGTTACCTCCCCCAATATTTCGCCCTGTTACCTCCACTCGAGATCTCTCCAGCTCCCTGTCAGCCCGATACCTAGTAGACTCTGCCTGCAGTTCAGCCTCTCGTATAGCTGTTCTCTCTGCAGCCTCAGCCTGACCTCTAGCAGCCTCAACCTGAGCTCTAGCAACCTCAGCCTGCACACTAACCTGTCTTTCGGCGGCCTCAACCTTGGCCATCTCAAGCCGAAACAACAAATCTGGAGTCAACCCTTGAGGAGGGGAAGATGCATTTAATGGGGAGGGTCCCTGTGATTGAATTCCACGCTGCCATTGACCATCAACTTGGGGGTATGTACTAAATTCAGGCACCCTGACGTTTGATACGGGGGTAGAGTGGAGGGGGGGCTGGGGACCGGGCCCCCAGTCGCCTCTCCACCCAGGTCTCTCCCTTCTAAACCCAATATCAAAGTCCTCAGCTGATCTTTCCTCATGCCACTTAAACCCTGGTGACCCTGAAGACCTGCCACACACTTTAAGCCATACTTATTCAGCTTCAACACCCTGGCAGCGGTAAGGGGCACCTCTAAAAATCTTCTAGCACCCTCCTCGCTATCGACTAGCCACTCCACAGGTCTTTCTCCCTCCGAGCCCGTATCGTGACCTGACCCACCACTGTGTTCTGATGTATTAGACATGTGTGTGTACAGCAGTAATTATCACGGTTATAGAATGTGCCTTATCTCCTATGCAAGTATGTATATACTAATGTTATTTAAAGTCTTTTAATGTGTTAAATTGGTTGCTCCAAAAAAAAACTATGTCCACTGTGACGCCTCCCGGCGTTAACAGAATGGTTGCGTGGGGCATTGCAGCTCGCTAGCGCTCGCCAGGATGGGGGGATGGGCTACAGTTGTCCTAGAATGATCTGCTTTATGTAATTAGTGTCGTGTTGCCACAGACAGTCTAGAAATGGTCTTTGTTTTGGTCTGTGACCGCGCCTTATATTTTATATTCGCTATAATATAAATGTTGCTTGTGTGGGAGGCGAGCGAGAGAGGGTGAGGGGGTACACCTGGCAGCGGGGTGAGCTATGACGCGGCTCGCTTGGGCGCTGACGGCGTTGGCGGCCGGGTGGTCAACTAGTCCCTGCCCATCGCGGCCTCGTGTTTTTTACCAGCTCAGAGCTTGCTTGACACACGTATCGCCTACATCCTTTGCAATTCTGTCCCCCATACTCGCCACTTTGCATACTATTTCTCTCTCTCGACTTCTCCTTTCTCATTCTCTAATCTTTATTAAACTCAACATCCCTTCTGGTTTCAGCATAGACGTTCACCGTCGACCAGTCGTATTGTACGCGAAGCTCTCAGAGATTTCCATGTATTAGGTTAAGGAGGTATTATGCTTTATTGAGGGTTAGAGAGATGGACTTTTCCGTATGTGTCCTCTCTCGGGAAGGTTGTAGACCGGTATATGTCTCCCTGGCAAGGTGTTGAGTGATTCTGCTTGGTTATCTAAAGCTAGATTAGGGGTAAGGTTACTGTGTCGTTGTCTCCGATATGTGCAGTGTTAGCTAAGCCCTGCACGACATCGACAGGTACTGTGGGAGCCTAAGTTGTCTTCGGGTGGGTTTACTTTGCGAGCACAGCGCTATGGTGTGAGAGGGCCATAGCCTATCCCTCACAACATAGTGCTGCCTCTTTGTGTTGACTTCTGAGGGATCGCCAGGATAGAACTAGGTACTAGAGACCTAGATTTATCAAGAGAGCATCCCCGTCATATAACGTAATCTTCATTATACCACCTTCGGACAACGTTAGGCTACGAGCCGCATGCTCACCCATTGTTGCCCTGCCTTGATACCCCAGCTAGACTTTATTAACTGAGCTGACACTGGTCAGAGATAAGCCCCCATTATTATATGTATGCAACATTATTATTCACTGCACTTTTGAGCCGAGATTGTTGTTGAGTTGCACAACCCTAGTAGGCTGTTGCGTTGTGTCACGAAGCATTTCTTTAGTTGTCGAGCATTACTACCTTTGCGCAGTCTATTTTTCGCCTGCCTATTATTACTATATGTCCTACTATTTATTGTGACCCGTATTCTGCATTATAATTGTTCAAGATTCTTTACGAACATCTTCCCAGCATCAGACTTATTTCAGAAGTTTCCAGTTGATGTTGCAGGACTAGCATTGCACTTTCTTTAATACAGGAGTGCCAGTTATTTGAGTATCTACCGTAACGTTAATTAATCACGTTAACTATCTTTTCTTTGTGTAACCTAATCGAGTAATCTTTTACTGTTTGAGAATAGGCTGTTTCATCGAGTGTCAGCCTAGTGTGTGTGCACCAGTTACCAAGTCATAGGATACCTCGTTGTCCAGGCACGACTCAGGGCGGTAATGGTGTTTTGTTTTCCAGTGTTTAAGGCAGGGGTTGGATCTAGTGTTACCGTTGTTGCATTTTGCCATTATCTAGTCCAATGTTGAAGAGCCCTGTGTCTTTGAGAACCTGGATCGTAACAAATGGCAACCTAGCTCAGGATCTTGTGAACTAAGAGATAATTGCAGGATTGTTGTGGTCATTTGTTTTATTGAGGAATATAGTGGGCACGTTAATTTTTTTGGGCAAAGTAGTATAGCACTTGAGAGTCTTCAGACATGTTTGGCAAGTGAATAGTGCTACATAAGAGTTTGGGGTACTTCTTTTCTGAATATTGTGGTGAGAAATTTTTGTGAGCATCATGTCTTATACCGGGTCAGAGGAGAATGGAGACACAGTACGTAATGTCGAAACTGAGGAACAGCAGCATGATGAAAGGGTTAATCGGGTGAACTGTGAGGAGGATGCTAGGATATTTTTGCAATGGCCTGTTACTGCCGAGCGGTTGGAGGGTACGGATCGGTACGGTCTTCAATGCCTGGCCACAGCTATCGGTCATGCGGTTACTAGCAGCATGACCAAGGATAACTTGATAACGTGTGTACTGGGCAGGGTGACTGGTGAGCGAGATGGGTTGAGTGCTCAGAGCCCTTCGGCCATGCTTCCCCTACACTCGACTCCCAGTAGTTTGCCGACCCCGGGTACGCTTCCGCAGTTGGGTGGTGACTGGCAGGGTGGGTTGCCCCTGGGGGGACCACCTGTAATTTCAAACATTGTAGCACCTTCACCTCCTCAAGGGTTATCTCCAGAATTATTGTTTAAGCTCGAATTAGCTAAGCTTCAGCATCAGCAGCAATTAGAATTAGCCAAGATAGAAGAGAGAAAAACTATCAGTCAAGCAAAAATCCAAGCCGAGTCGACTAGGTACTGTGCCGACATGGGTGTAGAGAAGTCGCGAGTAGAGACAACGGGACAGCGACTTGGGGCTGGTAACCGTGTTCATGAGCAGTCTTTCTCGCACTTATTGAAACTGGTTCCGGTGTTTGATGAGAGTGTTGTAACAGAATTTTTCACACGCTTTGAGAAGAAGTGCCAGGAACACCAGTGGCCAGAGAATAAATGGGCAGCACTTGTATCCTCTAGATTAATAGGCAAGGGTCTTAAAGCCTACAATGCGTTGCCTATAGAGTCTTGTATTATCTATGAGGAACTCAAGGAGGCTGTCCTGAGAGCATAGGAACTACAACCAGAGACGTACAGGTTCAAGTTCCGGGGTGTTACCAACGGTCGGGAGAGCACCTTTTTGGAGCATGCCCGGGAGCTGTCCGATGCTTTTGGGAATTGGCTGAGGTCGGAGAAAGCTACTACGTTTGACGACATTAAACAGTTGGTGCTTTTAGAGCAGTTTTTCAAATGCACGGGCGGCGACCTGACGTTAAACCTTAAAGAAAAGCAACCAAAAACTCTACAGGAGGCAGCTGAGATGGCTGACCTCCGGCTATCACTAATTCGTGGGTGCGGGTCTGCCCAGCGTAGTGAGGCAGGTAACAAGGGGCGTGATGCCCCACCCCCCCGAGTTAGTGATATACCTTATGCAAACAAGTACAAGAGCCATGATACCAAGACTGACCACAAGACTAGCACCGTCCCATTTAAGAAGGGGCCGGGCCCTTCCCAGTACCAAGGGAAGCCCAATGGAGTGTTATCATTGTCATAAAAAGGGGCACTTTGCAAGAGTCTGTCCTAGCAAACCACCTACAGCAGCTGTGTCTTTGGCCTGCAACATTGGTGTGTCTCCGAAGTCGTCTGAGTTTGCCCGGGGCAGTTCGTCAGAGGCTGAGGCACAGCCAATGCAGAAGCACCTGGGAGGCTCGAACCCTGCTCAGGATGTTTTTTGCGACCATAGAGGGCGGGGTTGCGTGATGTGGGCGGGGCGCAAGCATGGAGTAGAGGTCTTGCGTGATACTCGGCGGCTCTCCTGGGTGATTCAGTATTAGCACCATTACTTAATTCTGGAGTAGCCCCTGGGCCTGTCATCGAGAGTGACGAGGCTGGGCATGACGAGTCTCCACGACAGCAACGTTATGTACTTCGAGAGAGACAGAGGGAGCAGCCCAGTATCGGGGAAGGTCATGCATTGCTCCGGGAGCAGTTAGATCGCTTGGCACCCTCAGATATACGTCGGTTGCAACTAGAGGACCCTGAGCTCCAAACGTGTGCTAATGGAGCTGTAGAGCTCGACGGGGAGGGCGATGCACAGCCAGGATTTTTTTTTATTTAGAAGGCATCCTCTATAGGCGTTTTCAAGACCCTAAACGTAGTTGGCAAGAGGGGTCCGGAGTAGTGGACCAGTTGGTGGTGCCACGGGAGTGCAGGGATAGCCTACTGAGGTTGGCGCATGACATACCACTGGCAGGACATCTAGGGGTGAGAAAAACGGTGGCGGCTTTAGAAAAATTGTTTTGGTGGCCGGGTTGAAGGGGCAGGTGGTAACCTGAATAGCAAGGTGTCATACGTGCCAGAGGGTTGGAAAACCTAACCAAACAATTCCGAGAGCCCCGTTGCACCCCATTCCTGTCAGTGGACCGCCCTTCAGTAAGGTCATCATTGATATGGTCGGACCCCTAACCCCTACTAGTGCCGGTAATAAATTTCTATTAACTATCATGGATGTGGCCACTCGTTATCCTGATGCATATCCAATGAGAAATGGCACGGCGAAAACTGTTGTCCGGAACCTGCTCTTGTATTGCTCGCGGTATGGTTACCCGCAAGAGGTGCAATCGGACCAAGGTTCTAATTTTACCTCTAATCTGTTCAAACAAACTATGATTCAGCATGGCATTAGCACTGTCGTCTCTTCTGCGTATCACCCGGAGAGTCAAGGGGTGTTGGAGAGGTGGCACGCCACGCTGAAAAGCATGCTTCGATGTTATTGCGCAGAGAACGGAAAGGATTGGGACCTTGGTCTGCCGTATGTTTTGTTCGCGGCAAGAGAAGTACCTGGAGAGAGTCTCGGTTTCAGTCCGAATGAGCTTGTTTTCGGGCATCAGGTGAGAGGCCCTCTCCACATGGTGAAGGAGATTTGGGAGGGTACCGCTAAGCCATGTTCTATGTTGAGATACGTCCTCGAGAGCAGAGAGAATGCTTAGAAGTCTGGAGCTGGCCGGGCGTAATTTGGTGAGTTCGCAGGCCCGTATGAAGGACAGGTACCATACTAAGGCGAAACTCCGGGAGTTTCAGGTAGGTCAAGAGGTGTTGGTCCTGTTGCCTTTGGCAGGTCATCCTCTGGCTGCCAAGTACGCTGGGCCTTATCGGGTGGTGTCAAAGATCTCCGATCTAGATTACCTCGTTGCCACTCCAGACCGGAAGAAGCGTAACCAACTATGCCACATTAATTTGTTGAAGGAGTATGTGAGGCGCCCACCTGAGTCACTAGCTGTCCCTGTGTTGACCTGCTGCGGTCATGGTGGAGAAGGAGAGGGGAGCAGCAATGATCAGGTGGATGATAACTGGGATTGTCATGTCTCGGCTGATCAGTGGGCGGGGAATTCGAGCCAATGTGCGCATGATGCTCTGGCGCACCTGCCGGAGGAACAGCAGGTGGCAGTGCAGCGCCTGTTCGATTCATACCCCACTGTATTTGCCGAGCACCCAGGCCTCACTACTCAAGCGTTGCATGACGTCGATGTAGGAGAGCACCCCCCCTTCAAGTCGATACCTTATCGGGTGCCACCCATTAAACTCCCAGCGCTCAGGGATGAGCTGGAGTATATGCTGGCGAGAGGCTTGATCGAGAAGGGGGCAGTACGGTGGACTTCTCCTGTCACTCTGCAGCCCAAACCTGATGGGAAAGTTCGGTTCTGCATTGACTTTAGGCGGTTGAACGGGTTGACCCCCACCAATGCATATCCTCTTCCCCGGGTGGATGACAGTGTGGATAAGATCGGGAAAGCAAGGTACTTGACCAAGGTAGTCCTCGTCAAAGGCTACTGGCAAGTACCACTGTCTGAGCGGGCTAAAGAGGTGTGCGGGTTTGTGGTGGATGGCAGTACTTACCGTTGCAACGTGATGCCATATGGTCTGAAAAATGCACCGGCCACTTTCCAGAGCTTAATGAATGACATCGTAGCAGACATCCCAAACTGTACTGTCTACCTTGATGACGTGATCATTTATGACAACGATTTCCAAAGTCACTGTGAGCACATAGAAGCCTTATTTAGTCAACTTAGTAAAGCAGGCTTGGTGGTTAATCTGGGCAAGTGTGACTTTGTGCAAGCCACGGTGCAGTATCTGGGGTTTGTGGTTGGGTTAGGGCAGGTGAGCCCGCCCCAACAGAAGATACAGGCTATCGACTTGTTCCCCAGGCCGACCACCAAGCGGCAGATCATGAGATTTTTGGGCATGATTGGGTATTACCGCCGCTTTATAAGAGGTTATTCTACTGTGTTAGCTCCTTTGACAGATCTACTAGCTAAAGATAAAAAGTTCCGCTGCGCACCTGAGTGTGAGCAGGCGTTTCGAGTAGTTAAACACCTTTTATGCACTCACCCTATCCTCAGGGACCCGGACTTTGAACGACCATTTCAGTTGGCGACTGATGCCAGCGGAGTAGGGGCTGGTGCCGTACTTTTGCATACAGACGAGGAAGGTCTTGAGCATCCAGTCAGTTTCTTTTCAAAGAAATTTAATTCAGCACAGTAAAACTATTCGGTTGTTGAAAAGGAACTGCTGGCAATCGTGTTAGCGCTCAGACACTATGAGGTCTATGTTCCTGCCTATGGGCCAGTCGTGGTAGTGTATACCGACCACCACCCGCTTAAATTCCTCAATCAATTCCACAACCGGAATATGAGGCTGACCAGATGGTCGCTCATGTTGCAAGAGTACAACTTAGACATTCGCCATATTGCCGGTTGTGAGAATGTGATTGCGGACTGTTTGTCGCGGGTGGAGGATCCGGGGTAGGCTACCCCAGTATGTTGGTATAGCCTCCTGTCTTGGCTCGCGGTGTATTTTTGCGCTGGTGCTTGTTGGCTCGCGTGTGTAGCATCAGCGTAGGGTCGCAGGGCAGGAGTTGTTGGCTTTGATTAGACGAAAGTTAGGCTACATCTATAGTAGCCGCCAAAAACAACATTAAAATAAAATATGAAAAATTAAATAAAAACTCTTTCTTTTTGATAATTAATTTTAAGATAATATTGTAGCTGAGTACTGAGTGCAGATGATTTTCCCTCAGTAGGCTGTGCTTTTTAAAGCTCGCTCTGGGAGCACAATGTTATGAATTAATGTATTATATTTGGGAAGGGTGATAAGATTTTTTTTTATATATAAATGGTGTTGTATTTTTTTTGAGGAGACTGAGCTTGCATTCCATGAGTGGCAGAGTGGTTAGGAGTGGCAAATTCTAGCGACATTCTGCCTGTTCAGATATGGGCTCATGGTTGAGTGTCCCATATCTTGGGGGGGGTGTGACGCCTCCCGGCGTTAACAGAATAGTTGCATTGCAGCTCGCTAGCGCTCGCCAGGATGGGGGTATGGGCTACAGTTGTCCTAGAATGATCTGCTTTATGTAATTAGTGTCGTGTTGCCACAGACAGTCTAGAAATGGTCTTTGTTTTGGTCTGTGACCGCGCCTTATATTTTATATTCGCTATAATATAAATGTTGCTTGTGTGGGAGGCGAGCGAGAGAGGGTGAGGGGGTACACCTGGCAGCGGGGTGAGCTATGACGCGGCTCGCTTGGGCGCTGATGGCGTTGGCTGCCGGGTGGTCAACTAGTCCCTGCCCATCGCGGCCTCGTGTTTTTTACCAGCTCAGAGCTTGCTTGACACGCGTATCGCCTACATCCTTTGCAATTCTGTCCCCCATACTCGCCACTTTGCATACTATTTCTCTCTCTCTCGACTTCTCCTTTCTCATTCTCTAATCTTTATTAAACTCAACATCCCTTCTGGTTTCAGCATAGACGTTCACCGTCGACCAGTCGTATTGTACGCGAAGCTCTCAGAGATTTCTATGTATTAGGTTAAGGAAGTATTATGCTTTATTGAGGGTTAGAGAGACAGACTTTTCCGTATGTGTCCTCTCTCGGGAAGGTTGTAGACCGGTATATGTCTCCCTGGCAAGGTGTTGAGTGATTCTGCTTGGTTATCTAAAGCTAGACTAGGGGTAAGGTTACTGTGTCGTTGTCTCCGATGTGTGCAGTGTTAGCTAAGCCCTGCACGACATCGACAGGTACTGTGGGAGCCTAAGTTGTCTTCGGGTGGGTTTACTTTGCGAGCACAGCGCAGTGGTGTGAGAGGGCCATAGCCTATCCCTCACAACATAGTTCTGCCTCTTTGTGTTGACTTCTGAGGGATCGCCAGGATAGAACTAGGTACTAGAGACCTAGATTTATCAAGAGAGCATCCCCGTCATATAACGTAATCTTCATTATACCACCTTCGGACAACGTTAGGCTACGAGCCGCATGCTCACCCATTGTTGCCCTGCCTTGATACCCCAGCTAGACTTTATTAACTGAGCAGACACTGGTCAGAGATAAACCCCCATTATTATATGTATGCAACATTATTATTCACTGCACTTTTGAGCCGAGATTGTTGTTGAGTTGCACAACCCTAGTAGGCTGTTGCGTTGTGTCACGAAGCATTTCTTTAGTTGTCGAGCATTACTACCTTTGCGCAGTCTTTATTATTCGCCTGCCTAATATTACTATATGTCCTAGTATTTATTGTGACCCGTATTCTGCATTATAATTGTTCAAGACTCTTTACGAACATCTTCCCAGCATCAGACTTATTTCAGAAGTTTCCAGTTGATGTTGCAGGACTAGCATTGCACTTTCTTTAATACAGGAGTGCCAGTTATTTGAGTATCTACCGTAACGTTAATTAATCACGTTAACTACCTTTTCTTTGTGTAACCTAATCGAGTAATCTTTTACTGTTTGAGAATAGGCTGTTTCATCGAGCGTCAGCCTAGTGTGTGTGCACCAGTTACCGAGTCATAGGATACCTCGTTGTCCAGGCACGACTCAGGGCGGTAATGGTGTTTTGTTTTCCAGTGTTTAACCCTTATTTAGCGGCGAGCAACATAAGTCGTTAGTTAAATGTGGCGGCGCTCGGCGGCGCTCGACATAATGTGGCAATTTCACGTCAATGTCATGGCTGAGAGAGAGAGACAAGTGGTGGCAGGAGACGAGCGTATGATGCTCCAGAGGGCGTACAACGCGGCGAACCTGACACAATCTCAGCTCCTCCTCTACTCGCTAATTTATCTGAAAGTACCGAGTTCCCTGCTTTTTGCACTCGCGTTGCACGGTTATTGCAAGAAAAACTATACAAGGATCGTGTGTCATTCGAAAGCTCTGTTTATGCCCTTTCAGGGATAGGTACTTGTTTTACGTTCTGGGTCTTATTTAGGCATGAAAATGATCACGTAAACAGCCCTATTTTGGCTAAAAACACCCCGCTGTGCGGTACACATAAAAAAACCGCATAGGCCGCTCGTAAGGTGTTAAGGCAGGGGTTGGATCTAGTGTTACCGTTGTTGCATTTTGCCATTATCTAGTCCAATGTTGAAGAGCCCTGTGTCTTTGAGAACCTGGATCGTAACACCACTGTATTCCTCTAATCATAAGGAATCTCAAAACAAATGACCACTATATTCCTCTGTTCAGTAAATCCTATGCAAGGTCGCCATTTGTTACGTCCTGGGATATATAAACACTGGGCTCTTTCTATTGGACTAGGTATGCGGCAACAAGCAACAACGGAAAACGCTAGATCCAACCCTTATCTATAAACCCAGGCAACAAACCACCCTAAACCGTCAAGAGTCCTGCCTGGACAACGAAGTATCTTATGACTCGGTTACAGGGTGCACGCACTATAGGCTGCTGATAGTCAAGCAGGCTATATAAAAGATCACACAATTAAGTTGACTTAAAGCTTCAAGGAAAAGATAGATAACGGAATTAAATTGCAGAAACAATTTAATAACAAACTAGAAGAAAGTACATTTAACGTTACGTTAATTAATACAACTAATCACCCCTGCGTGAAAGAAGGTGAAAGCAAACAGTCCTCAAAACATCGTACAGGTAGACAAGATGCGGGTTTCTAAACTGCATGCGGCTACTGTAGGATCTGATGCTTAGCAAAGAAAGTACGTTACGGATTTAGAGAACTCTTAACTCATAAACAGGAATAAATACTAGTGATAGGACCTACAGTGTATAATGGCATAGGTATAATTAAATAAAGGCAGCAACTTGCAACATAACCACATACAGGTGTGCTTCTCACTCTTAGTCAGGCAAGCCTGCTCGGACAGAGTCTCTAAGCCACACCCTGACTCACAATGCTCACAAAAACGGTAAACTGTGGCACAATAACAAGCATACAGAAATAATAAACCCCTAGCTGTTAATCTGCCAGGTGGCAGAGGTCTAGCTGGAAGGATATAGGCTTCGGATACCCGGGCTGAGCCACCTGCTCTAGCCTAGGGACGTTCCCAAGCCTGTGCGCCAAATTACTCTAATTGAAAGGGTGCTCTCTTGAGAGACTCAGATCGCAAGTATCTGACTCTCTCCTGGCGACCCTAAAACAAAAGCAAGACGTGCTAGCGCAGTGCTGAGTGGACTAGGCAAGGGCCCTCACACAACACAACACTAGACACACAGGGACACAGACAAGAAAATGCCCCCAGACTCCCACGGATATCCTAGTAAAGTCATGCGGGTCCACAGGACTTGCACCAGCAGACTTTACTTAAAGGACCGCAAAAAGCCCCCCCTTCGGTCTAGCCCCTGCTAACCTGACACAAGAACACACTAGCAAGCATGAAACCACCAAATATGAGACAACAAAAAAGCTTCCTAGGTCTCATTAACAATTACATCTCCGCATAAGGCCCAAAATCCTATCTAGTAATCTGAGAGCTCGTCGTTAATACAATAATAGATATAAGGTCTATCAAGGGGATGGGATAATTAAATAGATTGGTGAAGTAGTGGAAGGAAGGTATACAAAGTAAGAGAGAAAGTTTCTAAGTGGGGTTGAGAGGGATAGATATCAAGGGGGTCCGAAGGGTACGACAGTGAGGTGAGCTCTGAGTCTTGAATCTGTCTGGACCCCACCCTAGGCATACAAAATACATCCCAGGCTTGGCAACACTCAACACTGTTGCCTGGTCAAAATCCTATACCCCGTGCCTGAGTCGAAACTAAGCCTAACGTTGCAATCAAATGCATATGGCAACGCTTCAGGCTTGTCCCAAGCTGGCAAGCGAAGCAACGTCCCAAGCCGGTCTCTCTCTCCCGCTCGTCTCCTCCCGCCCTCACTAGACTTACATCTTATATATTATAATGAAACAATCAACTATCGAGAATAAAATATACTAAGATGCGTTGGTTAAGAATAAGGGCAGCTACAAGCTGTGAAACAACATAAGAATATCCCAGACATTAGTTACATTGTCGTAGGATATATACTAAGGAAAAGCCGGCCGGCCGGCTGACACCAGCCGGTTTCTAAACGGCTGGGCAGCCGACGCGCGCGCATGCCCGCACGTGGCTACTATGCAGAAGCGTCACACTTGCTTGACCAGCATACCCCTAACATATCCCTTGCCACCTGTCCCCGACTTCTACCTATAGAGCACTTTATCTCTCTCTCAACTTCTTACCTCTCATTCTTCCTCTCTATTTAATATCATAACTCCCCTTTGGTTCTGCACGATTTCATATATCGGCCTTCGTATTATAAGCTGAAGCTCTCAGATATTATATGTTTAGTTAGGCATTTTGGAGGGGTTATCATTTTGTCTGTAGAGGCTCGACACACTCACGGTGTCTCCCTGCATATTCCTTGGCTGTCTGCTGGGCTATTTAATGCTAGACTGGGGTGAGGCCATTGTTGTTGTGATTTCCGATATGTACTAGGTTTTGTTGAACCTGTACAATCGCAACGGAGACGTGGGAAGCCTAGGTGGTCTTTCTGACTGTGTACCTTTTGAGTTTAGCACTGTGTTGCGAGTGAGGGCTTTTGCCTATGCCACCCAACACTGTGCTAACTCGTTTGCTTTGACTTTGAGAGGGTCGCCAGGAGAGAACCAGATACTAGCGATCTGGATCTCTCAAGAGAGCACCCCGTCAATTAACGTAATTTGGCCGCACAGTCTTAAGGACCTCGCTAGGCTACGAGCCGCTTGCTCAGCCATTGTTTCCTAGCCTACGACATCCTAGCTAGACTTTATTAGCCTTGCAGGCACCCGTTTAGAATTATAAGCTCTTATGTTATGTATGCAGCATTCTTATTCACGTTGACTGTAAGCCTTGGTTGTTGTTGAGTTGCACAACCTGAGCAGGCTTTTTGAGTTACCTGATTAAGTACTTCTTTTGTTGTTGGAGATAATACTAGTGTGCATTTATCGTTATTCCCGTGTCAGTTAACACTGTCTGCCTCTACACTTGTCCTATATTGTCCCTGCTTTATATAACAGTTCAAAATATGATACGATCATCT
The DNA here is from genome assembly GCA_032716605.1 of Paralithodes platypus. NCBI lineage: Eukaryota > Metazoa > Arthropoda > Malacostraca > Decapoda > Lithodidae > Paralithodes > Paralithodes platypus. The sequence goes on along the minus strand of CM064567.1, from coordinate 46,345,282 downwards.
TACCCCAGCATCAGACTTTCTTCAGAAGATTCCTGCTCGATGCTTTGGGACTTTCGTTCACTTTCTTTAGTATAGGAGTGACAGTTCATTATTGTTTAGAGTAACTTTAAATATACCTTCTTCTAGTTTGCATTAAATCATTGCAGTGATTTAATTAAGATCTCTATCTTTTCCTTGTATACCTTATTAACGTAATTGTATGTTGTTGTGATCAGGCTGTATCAGAGATCATCAGCCTGTAGTGCACTTATACCGAGTTATAGGATACCCCGTTATCGCAGATTTAACTCTGGAGGGTATAGGTGTTTTTTGTACGCCGGCATTATAAGTTCGAGGGTTGGATCTAGTGTTACCGTTGTGGCTGTATGCCTTTCTAGTCCAATGATTAAGAGCCCTTGTTTTATACGAGCCCCGTCGTAACAGAATGTAAACTGAGGTGTGCATGTTCCTACCGTGAACAACAGGGCTGAACCAGGTGTGCTGAGAGACCCTCTGTATATTGCATTATTTAACTTATATGTATATGATACACCAGTTGAAACAAATATAAACATATCCAATTACTGTCAATCTCCAATACTCGACTAAACTTTGTTTTATTTATATATTTTTTTGTTCATTGATTTATTTAAATCTTCTAGCCCATAGATCTTGGTAGCCTGTGGATTCCATGCCTGGTCAGCAATGAATTTTGGAAGAACAACGTAGAAAGGCATTAGTAAGTCGCTCATCACCACTATAGTTTAATATAGATGGCGAACAATGTTTTTCAAGACTACAGACACACATGCCACGAACCTGTTCATTCATACTTGTGCCGACTGAATTACTTGGATTATGTGATACTAATACATAATATTATTAGTATGTCAGTAACAGAAATAGCAAAATTGTGGCATGTCAGTGTGGTTATGATGAAACAGTAAAGCTAAATACAGTGCGAATATACTACTCCTAATAATATCTTGCATGGATAATATTATTTTTATTAATCTCACCACCACACCCAAAACAGAGTCGACCCAGAGTCAGTAGGAATGTTAGCCAAGAGCGATGGCTATTACGCCTTGCCAATGTGCAAGTCTTTGGTTCCCATCTTACCAATATTACTACTCCAAATACAACTATGCCTATAATATCATTGCATATGAACTACCGGTAAAGCAAATGCAATATAACTATGAATATATTTTTTATTAATTTCACCACACCACCAAACACCTCCAATGAAATTAATGAAAGCATATATGTGATCGACCTGGATTCGAACCTGGGGTATTACACACAGATTTGTAGACACCTTAACTATTACACCACCAAGACGGTTAAAGGTTTATGCACACGCCTACGACTTATTATGCATTCTCGAATGCTGGATATTAATCTAAGCATGTTCATATTCCCACTGCACTATGGTAGCCTAATGTTTAAGTGAGAGGAAAGAATATTCATGGGGCACCGAACATATAGAATGGTCTCGCTACGAAATATCCCTGAACCTACTGATAATCTATTTTGTATTAATTTCACCACACCACCAAACACCTCCAATGAAATTACCCTATAAAAAGCGAGCTGGGTGTAGTGAACACCATGTAACTGGGCGGCAATATTAGGCTTCATTCCTACCTATAATCGTAATTTTACGATAAATATCGTTATTACTTATTTATATGCGCCTATTTCACCTTAACTATGAAGATAATAACTTGTAACAACAATAAAACAAGTGGGAATATAATTATTATGGTCAAAATCGCGAAAAAATATGGAGCGGCCCATTCATGAAATGTGGAGCAATGTGAGGCAGCCCCTCCCCTCGCGAGCTCTATAGCTTGACTGACAGTCCCACACCCCACCATCTACCTCTGCCAACATAGTCCTAGGCACATAAGCACACTCTCCAACCAGTTTGCTAATGTTAGCACGAAATTATACCAATGAATAAGGGAATAACAGGGAAAATAGGTGATAATTGAAAGGGGGGAAGGAGGGGATGTGGAGGAGTGATATAAGGTATGGAGGAAAAAAAACAACACTTGTTTTAAGTGCTACTGGGGCCTTTTAAAACGTTTTTTATAGGCCTTCCCTCTTAAGAGCTTTGCCGCCATCGCCCAGTAAAACATCTTAACCCTTTGGTGCACGATGACTCGTTCAGAGTCATTAGGTATTTTTTTCCTAGGCGCACGATGACTCGTTAAGAGTCATTAAACTTAAAAATATTCGCCAAAAATTAATTTTCGTCTGACGCGCGTCATATTTGGCATATATATTAAGTATTACGTCTAGTTCAATGGGTACAATTGGCAACTCCCTCAGTTTAACCGTTTACTCACGGCTGGCTGGGAAGGGAGCAGAGTACAGCTCAGTCTGTGTTTCGATACTTTCACGTTTATTCGTGTATCTCAGTAACTATTTGGTTTATAGTAATTCTGAAGTTACCAGTGGAATCCTCATTAAATTTCGCTTCCATATATATATATATATATGCAAATCAAAAATGGTGCGGGCAAAATTTTGAGCTAGCGCGAGTTGGAGATAACGTATTTACTTTTTTTTTTACAATTCTTATTTCGGAGTGCCCCAATGTGGTTGTTTTGTATTTATTCTATGTTTTTATTCGCTTATCTTCAACTTCAATCAATAACGAAGCCGATGGTACCTCATTAATCCAAATACAAGGATTTTTGGTGGATAAAATCGTCACAGAAACAAATTATCGCCGGGCACAAAACTGGCTCTGAGTGAGCTGAGATATACTTTGGGAGTGGGAAAAACTTTGATTGGAAACTATAGGTGCGCCAAAGGGTTAAGAGCTTTTTCGCCATTCCCGGGTTAATGAAAACATATAATTATGTGATCCACCGGGATTCGGAAGGTGATATACTGTATTTCACTCTACTTCCCTTTTGCTGTATCAACAACCAATCCAATATAAGCATTACCTAAATAGGTACAGATATTCGATAAAAAAAAAAACAGCTTTGCCTATTACTGATTTAGGGTATCTTGAACTGGGTAGACCAGATATACATATAATTATTGACTTATAGTTATAATTACAACAAGGCAAAATAAAACACGGGGGTAAAAATTAACATGAATGTTCAACCACACTTGTCTCAATAGCCTCATATTATTTTCGTGTTGGCTGTTTTCATCATTTACTATAACTATCTATATCTACATAAGACATGCATCTCTACAATGCTCAGTTGAAGTACACATATAATAACGGACCTCGTCTTTTTTACTGTGCAAACATATCCTTCTTGACTTTTAACAATACAAATTATAAAATAACATCTACTTATTAACGTACAGCATATTCATTAAACTTATTCCTATTTGCAATATGAAATCAATTGGAGATCTAGGAGTGTTGATTTATGTTTACAAATGATTAATTTCAAATATTATTGTATAATTATTATGATATAGCACAACAGTAAGAGCAAAATGGTAAGAATCAATGTAACGTTGAATATTGAGGGGGGATGGGAATATTTATTGCTTGATTCATTTATTATTCTTATAGTTTTCTCCCTAGACCTCCATCTAGCTTAAACAGATATCCCCAAGAACCCTGTTCTAGATAAATGTGTAAATTTTTCGGTAGAAAAATGTCCCGGCCGAAGGCCGAGTCCTCTAAAATTACAGGCTCACTATCGCTCGCCAGGAATAAATTGACACCTTAATGGCACAAAAGGTCTTAATACCTTCCCGACGGGACCCGTCACTTGACAGGCACCAAAATTCGCTGTCTATGTATCCTGGGAATGAGGCAAGGGGTTGCAGGCTGTGCATAACTGTCTGCCACCTCACTGCATTGTTATACATAGTGAAAATAGCTCAAAACACCTCCTTTCTAGCGATTTTGGCCGAGCTTTGCAAGATCATTGCAAGATAAACAAACGTCGTACAGAGATGATTCAGATGTTATTGGAAAGCTCAATTACTTTACTTACACAGATATATCATTGTATTACGTTCTGGTTCAAGTTTATGCATGAAATATAAAGGGAATAAAGGTAATTTAAGGCCAAAATATTGACTAAGAAATAGGTTAAAATGTCTTAAAATTGCCAAACTAATGGGCTGAACGTCTTAAAATCTTAAACCTAATGGGCCTAAACATGAGGGAGATCGAGGGCTAGAAAAAAAAAACTACCCTCCTGTAATATGGGAAGAAAATCAATGCTGCCAAACAAAGGAGAGAGTGAGAAAAATGACGTTATGAATAGGATAAACAAGTGAATAGATGATAATTTATGATATAAAGTAAATTGGAAATCAAATGCGGAATGAACACAAGATAAATAAGAACGAAAATTGTGTTTTTTGTTATTAGTGGCCCCTTCATCATTGACGATGCGCCTTAACATTGTTTATGGCCAATGTTTGAACTCAAGCTTGTCTTTTAAACTTCCCACCCGGGAGAGATCAAAATACGATTGCCACACATCGTGAGCGAAACGCTCTTAAAAAACACTCACAGACTCGTCCTATGTGATGTGGATACCATTACTAGAAAAAACTAGCAAAAGCTAATGAAAATAAAAAAATTAAACTTGATCTTAGCATTGCGCTTCCCATGCGTCTGCTGTTCCGCACGCTTCGCCTCCCTCATCGAAGCGATCTCTCGTCCTTATTCCTCCCGCCCACTAGTGTCGGACGTTTGTCGTGGGCGCTCCAGCACTCCTTCATTCTTCACCTCCCCTCGATTATGGTGAGTCCTTACTATTATGTACAGTACATGCTAAGTACTGAGGTCAGGTAGCTTATAGACTAGGAGTAGGTTGTGAACGTCCTTTAGCAGGCCCTGGAGACTGTTTTCCAGGGTTCATATTGTAAGGCGAGTGTGTTAGGCGGAGTCCTCGTTGTGATAAGGCGAGGCTCCCACGTGCTTGTTTTATTATCCTAGCTCATTATTAGTTCACTATTTAGTCATGAGTAAAGACCGGAAGTTAACGCACTAAAATAGGCAGGCAAAAGGGCATTTATGAATTACAAAAAAGGCATTTATTGATGAAAAAGGCATAAAAAAAAGTCATTTATTTCATGTATTAAAATAACAAAGGATTAATAGGGTAAATATTACCTAAGTAACTTTGTCATTGATACACATTCTACATATTTTCATGATTGCACATAATTACAAGCATTTTCTTCAAATTGTCAGGAGCTAAATTGGGCCGTCTGTCGGAGAGAGGCCAACTTGGGCCAGGTTGCCATATGGCGACAGCAACAAGCACCAATATTTTACACTTTGAAAAACACAAAACAAAAGTACAAAAGGCATTATTGTGATGAAATCACAAAAAAAAAAAAACACAAAAAGGCTCTGACAAACACAAAATAGGCATAATAGGCACTAAATCGGCAAAAAAGGCATTATAGTGATGAAATCACCAAAAAAAAAAAAAAAAAAAAACACAAAAAGGCACTTATGGCAAAATCCGGTCTCTAGTCATGAGGCTTCTTATAGGGTGAACCGGGGCCTGTTGTTCGGTTCATTTTGGGTGTTCAACAGTATGCCACGTGGGCTAGTGCTCGTGGATTGTCTCACTTAGTTGAGGGGTCCTGCACGGAGCCATGCTGCTCTTCAACCTACGCTTCGTGTTTACTAAGTGTTCATGCTGGTCGTCGCTGGATTGCATGTTTGTGCTATTATGACTGACATAATCACCACCTGCCCTCATCTAGTTGGCCTCATATAGGTTGCTTATGTATGGCTAGGGAGTGTTATTATTTATTTTATATAGTATTCAAGTATAACTATGCCATATATGTGCACGTTGGTTATTCCATTTTGGAGGGTTGGCCCTTCCGGCGGGATTTATGAAAGTGAGACTTAGTAAACATGCCTCTAGTTGTTTCACGTGGTTTTTCCGCCGGGAAACATCTACAGTAGAGTTATGTTAAAATTTAGAATATCCTAGTTTGGTACAGGATAGAAATGGATTTGTCTGGTTTGTTTACGGCGTCTAGTATGATTTCGGCTTGACCGGCATTTTACTAAAATTGTTATTTGAGTGTTCAACTTATTCCCCCGCATGAACTTAACACCGAAACGTTCGTTGGAACGCTATTCGCTAGTGAAAAGGAACCTTTATTTAAGTTCATGAAGTCATTCATTACGATATGAGCTGACTCAAAGCATCTACGTTTAACAGTGTTTGTTTCACATTTTATCAATCTAGCTTCATTATATTTCATTCTGTGTCCGGTATCTAGTCTATGGATGACCATGGCGTTGCTTAACCTAAATTTCTTCATATCGGTTTCATGTTCTTTTATTCTTTTCTGTAGGCCTCGGTACGTTTCGCCTATATATATATATATATATATATATATACTTCATTACATGTGGTATACATGGTATTTTGTATACACCTGCTTCGCTGTTGTCATTTTTGCGTTTATTTACTTTTTTTCACAATACTACCAATGGTGACATTTCCTGTTCTAATTGTTTCGATTCCTGCTTCCTTCAAGACATGTGATACATTATCCGCTACATTTGACTTAGGCAGAATTATTAGTTGTTTTGGCTTTTCTTTGCGTTCATTCCTACCGTGGATTATGTGAGCTTTCTTCTTGGCCTTGAGTATAAAGAATGGAGGGTATTTTAAGTCCGTGAAAGTTTTAAACATGTAGTCATGTTCATTATGCAAATATTCCTCCTCTAACTTAAAATACCCTCCATTCTTTATACTCAAGGCCAAGAAGAAAGTTCACATAATCCACGGCAGGAATGAACGCCAAGAAAAGCCCCCAAAACTAATAATTCTGCCTAAGTCAAATGCAGCGGATAATGTATCACATGTCTTGACGGGAAGCAGGAGTCGAAACAATTGGAACAGGAAATGTCACCATTGGTAGTATTGTGAAAAAGTAAATAAACGCAAAAATTACAACAGCGAAGCAGGTGTATACAAAATACCATGTACAGTCGTCAGGATTAATTCGTTTCGTTTCCCTGGACTCAGGCGTTAGTAGCACTGCACGGTGGAGAGGTATCCCCTCTACCTCCTCTCCTTGTTGTTACCATACCCCCACCGAAACCCTCCCATTTTCTCTCCAACCCCAGAACTACACCCACCCACCCATCTCTCGCTCTCACCCAGTTAAGGGCTACTTCTGGACCTCACCATTTGCATGTATTCCGAACACCTACAGTAATGAATGAATGCAATGTATCATAGGCAGTCAAGTAGTAGCTTTACTAAATTTGAAAGAATGAAAGAGAGAGAGAGAGAGAGAGATTTACAATTGACCCCTGAAAGGTTCATACCTATGTACTGATCGTTAAGTACTGTATTTTACTAAAATATAGCTGCCAAACTAACCCACGTGAAGTTGTATTTAATTTCCATCGTTGTAATGGCTCAGTCTGGGCTACGTAACAAGCTTGAGACAACGAGGACCGTCTGTGTCAATGCCACCATGAGTCTATCCCATCAATGAACACAAAGTAAACCATTCAAGTATTATGAATTGTTTCTTTTTATACAACTATTAAATACTAATATCACTACTTATATGCACCGTAAACAAGAACAAAACATTTGCTTAATCATATTAATCACAAATCTCTCTGCTTCCAGACAGTTCAGGACTCATTAAGTGTAAACAGCCAATTTGCCAATAAATGCAATGAATTATTGCCGAGAATGTGCCCAGTGAGTCGGTCATGTGACTTCATTACGCTAATTCAACACTCTTCTTAACGGAGCTATCTACCCAATCATTAGGCCATATTGTTTTCCTAATTGGCCATAATGTAAAACTACTGTATATAAACGGGACACGAACTACCCTCGGGCAAGGTATTGGGGTATTCGAAAAGAGGCTCCAGGCTTGAAAATATTACTTGACATAAACAGGCTTAATAATCCTGAAGGGTTGATAACCAATATATATAAACCAAGTACATTAAATTTTCTAACCGACAGAATCTCACCGACTCCCATATATTTTTTAATGATGTAAATATTCCCACTTCCCCTAGTATTGACATTCTCGGTGTAACATTAACTACTAACTTGAGCTGGACACATTATGTTATTGCTAAGAATGCCTCTAAAAAACTGGGACTCCTGTACAGAGTTCGAGAATTCTTCACTGACGAGCAGTTGGCCGTAATATAATATGAAAGTCATGTGCGTTCTCAGATGGATTACTGTTCACCTCTGTGGGGTGGAAGTGGAGTGGTTGCATTGAGGCAGTTGGACAAAATTCAAAATAAAGCTATTAGATTAATCAATAACCCTGCAATCACACAGGACCTAACTACATTATCCATACGAAGAAACGTTGCATCCCTTGCATTATTTTACAGATATTTTCACAGCAATTGTTCCGAGGAACTTGCTTCAATTGTGCCGCCTCTCCACATCTTTCCCCGTAGAACTAGGGCAGCTGAGAGCGCCCATGAATTTACACTTTCTCCCCCACAATGCAGAACTTCTGCTTATCAGAATTCATTTATCCCCAGAGCTACTACTCTTTGGAATTCACTTCCCTCTAATTGGTTTCCACAAACTTACAATCTACAAATGTTTAAATCCAGTTGTTACAAACATTTTATGAATGGAGGATGCCTTTAGGCACATGGACCTTTTTGTTTTATGTGTTTTTCCTTCCTCCGTTCATTGTCTCTTAAAAAAATAAAAATAAAACAAATATGCCCTATATTAATTAACTACCCCTCGGGTACTCTCACGCTCATCTATCCATTAGGGAGGGTCTTATTTTAAAGTTCCCATGCCCTCAACACTAACGCTCACCCATACATTAGGGAAGGACTTAATTATTAATTTTGTCACCTTACCGGCCCTTAACCCTTAATTAGCGGCGAGCAACATAAGTCGAGTTAAATAAAGCTGGACTATGTGGCGGCGCTCGACATAGGTCGTGTGGCAATTTCAGCACGTAATGTTGCTGAGAGAGAGAGACAAGTGGTGGCAGGAGAGTAGCGAGCGTATGACTGCTCCAGACCACCGCGGCGAACCTACTGACACGAATCCCACCTCCTCCCTCCCTCTCACTCGCTATATACGGAATTGTATGGGGAAAGTACCTAATTACATGCTTTTTGCACTCGCGTTGCACGGTTATTGCAAGAAAACTAGCCATCATAAAAGGATCGTTATGGTGTCATTCGAAAGCTCTGTTTATTCCCTTTCAGGGATAGATACTTGTTTTACGTTCTGGGTCTTATTTAGGCATGAAAATGATCACGTAAACAGCCCTATTTTGGCTAAAAACACCCCGCTGGGCGGTACATATAAATAAACCGCATAGGCCGCTCGTAAGGTGTTAACACCTTGCCATAAAGTTACTCAATTGGATCAGGTATCTTGTTTTGTAACCAAGTTCACTATGGCTATGCAGAAATATGGGTTGAAACATAGCAATTTGCGTTAAATACTCCCTGAGTAATGGCAAAACGTAGGGTATCTACTCCACATAATACTATTGGGATAAATTGGATTTTCGGTCACGTATGGGATATAATGTTCTAAATGTGTACTATAGCTTTGTCATAGTGTTAGTCACCGCAATATATGTCTTTACCGCTGCATATTAAATTATTTTTCCTTAGATTTTGTGGGTTAAATAAGGGTGGAAGGAAAAATGGTGGCCATCTTGGATCATCTGAGAACTAATATTTTTCATTTTTTTACCGTATTGTTAGTATTTTGTCATATTCTATATCAATGCTAACCCTGCGGGGCTCTGGGGGCGGCAGCCCCCATGTTAGGTTAGGTTGTTAGATTAGGGTAATGACAAAATAGGGTTTTAGGGGGCATGTTTTAATACTGCAAAATAATGGGTAAAATTGAATTTGCAGAAGGAAAACCGCATTAAAACACACTAATGAAGGAACTGATGAGAAAAAGGATTATAAAACAAAAAACACATACGTGACCGAAAATCCAATTTGACCTACTATTGAAAGCTTCACGCCTATTCAAGCTTATTCTCTTGAGATAACTTTCAAGATCATTTGAATTCACACCTGTTAAGAATAATTACTAAATAACTATATAACGCCCATTTATTAAATACAAGAGTTATAATATTGAACTGATCAATAATGCTTCTTCTACAATGCCACTCTGTATAACAGTTTCGTGAAATAATCTCATTATACCTTATATATAATTATACAAGTGTGTATTTCTTGCCCTCATACCTGGTATATTATAGCATTATACAGTTAACCCTACTAGTAACGGTAGTAATTATCAGCTTCAGGTTAGGGTTTGTTTAGTTCACATGTTTAATGTGCAGGAGATGGTGGTCGAGAGATGTGTGTGAAATACTTCATTCCTTCATTAGGTGTTCAGAATAAATGTAATCGGCGAGGTGCCAGAAGTAGCTCCTAGCTGGGTGAGAGCAAGAGAAGGGAGGGTGGGTGTAGTTCTGGGGTCATAGAGAAAATGGGAGGGTTTAGTGCAGTGCTACTAACAGGGAAAATGAAACTAATTAATCCTGACTACTGTACCACATGTAATGAAATATATATAGGCGAAATGTACCGAGGCCTACAAAAAAGAATAAAAGAACATGAAACCGATATGAAGAAACTTAGGTTAAGCAATGCCATGGTCAACCATAGACTAGATACCGGACACAGAATGAAATATAATGAAGCTAGATTGATAAAATGTGAAACAAATACTGTTAAACGTAGATGCTTTGAGTCAGCTCATATCGTAATGAATGACACCATTGTCACGCCTGCCAGCGTTGGCAGAATCGCCTCCCGGTAGTCACTAGCACTCGCCAGGGCAGTGAAATGGGCTACAGTCTGTCTACAATGTTGTACTTTCTTTCTTGTGAATCGTCATGTCACAGGCAGGGTAGAAGTGGTCTTTGTTTTCGCCTGTGACAATGCATTGTATTTTATATCATGAATTGAACATAAGATGGATTGTAGTGAAGGAGAGAGAGAGAGCGAGCGAGCAGGGTGGGGGAGGTGAGTGTTGCTTTTCCTCCTCCTCCCTCCTCCCTCCCGGAGGAGTTGCTCGCCCGCGTGGCCTTTTCTCTCGGTTTTGATTGGCTGGTGGTTCCTGGCGCCTTCTGCAGGCCTGCTGCCGGGTGACGTAGCGGCCTGTGATTGGCTGACCACCGTGCCTTTGTGTGGGATCCTGGAGGGGTCCAGAGGAGCTATTCTCCTCAGAACTTTCCTGACTAGCATACCCTTCACATGTCCCTTGCCCCCCTGTCTCCCGACTTCTACCTATAGAGCACTTTCTCTCTCTCTCAACTTCTTACCTCTCATTATTCTACTCTATTTAATATCAAACTTCCCTTGGTTCTGCACGATTTCATATATCGGCCATCGTATTATATGCTGAAGCTCTCAGATAACACATGTTTAGTTAGGCATTTTGGAAGGGTTACCATTTTTGTCGGTAGAGGTTCAACACACTCACGGTTTCTCCCATCCTGTATCGTGGTGGTCTGCTGGGGGATTAATGCTAGACTGGGATAGGGCTACTGGTGTTGTGATTTCCATGTGTACTAGGTTTTGTTGAACCTGTACAATCGCAACGGAGACGTGGGAAGCCTAGGGGGTCTTTCTGACTGTGTACCTTGTGAGTTCAGCACTGTGTTGCGAGTGAGGGCTTTTGCCTCTGCCACCCAACACCGTGCTAACTCGTTTGCTTTGACTTTGAGATGGTAGCCAGGAGAGAACCAGATACTAGCGATCTGGATCTCTCAAGAGAGCACCCCGTCAATTAACGTAATTTGGCCGCACAGCCTTAAGGACTTCGCTAGGCTACGAGCCGCTTGCTCTGCCATTGTTTCCCAGCCTACTACATCCCAGCTAGACTTTATTCGCCTAGCAGACACCAGATTTAGATTATAAACTCTTTCTGTTATGTATGCATTATTATTCACGGCATTTATTAGTCTAGGTTGTTGTTGAGTTGCACAACCCTAGTAGGCTGTTTCGTTGATGAGGAAATACTTCTTTTGCTGTTTGAGTTCCTACTATTGCGCACTTATTATTCCCATGCCAGTTAACCCTATATGTCCTTACAATTGTCATATTATGTTCCTGCTTTATACTACAGTTCAAAATCCGATACGATCATCTTAACCTAGCATCAGACTTTCTTCAGAAGATTCCTGCTCGATGCTTTGGGACTTTCGTTCACTTTCTTTAGTATAGGAGTGCCAGTTCATTATTGTTTAGAGTAACTTTAAATATACTTTCTTCTAGTTTGCATTAAATTAAGATCTCTATCTTTTCCTAGTATACCTTATTACCGTAATTGTATGTTGTTGTGATCAGGCTGTATCAGAGATCATCAGCCTGTAGTAGTAGTGCACTTATACTGAGTTATAGGATACCCCGTTATCGCAGATTTAACTCTGGAGGGTATAGGTGTTTTTGTGCGCCGGCATTATAAGTTCAGGGGTTGGATCTAGTGTTACCGTTGTGGCTGTGTGCTTTCCTAGTCCAATGATTAAGAGCCCTTGTTTTATACGAGCCCCGGTCGTAACACCATGAACTTAAATAAAGGTTCCTTTTCACTAGCCAAACCACTTGCATATTTATTAATGAGTCGAGAACCAGACTAAACTATTTGCACATTTCATGCTGTTGTTTTTGTTGTGTTGTTTTCTTATGGTAAGAGATATATTTTGTTGACTGTACTCCCCTACTGTGTGTTATTCCTGAAGAAGCCTTACTGGCGAAACGTTGAATAAACTAGTTCCCTGCTCTGCATTTGTGTCTTAAGGAACTAAGACTGTTTAGTGTTATTCAATTTTTGTGTTTTCTCTCTTTATCGTTGGATATATATTTTTTGGGAATATTCGCTTTTCCAGCCTAGCGTGTCCATATGAGCATTGATTCTTGGAATTTTCCCACCCACAGGTTCGCATGTGGGACATCTAGGAGGATGTGCATCTCCCTGGCAGGAGGGGGTAGTCATGGATAAGTCCTTTCTCTTTTTGTTCTGCTTTGGGTTGTAAAAGTTGGACAGTTATTGGGCACATTCTCTGTTAAGTGTGTCCCCTGTTTAGAACGATCTCGAGGTCGTTGGCTATCCCAATCATGCCCCAAGTGTTCAGCCTTTCGCAATACATGCTTAAACCATGCTGATGGACAGTGTAAGAAAATTTTGCTCCATATTCAATCAGTTTATGTAACATACTGTAAGACAGTAGCCAACAAATCACTGCAATTGGACGACCAAGTATTAGAGGATTTGCTTAAGGTGCCGTCAGTTACTTCACCCCCTGGGAGTAGTGCTCGTGAAACTCCTTCCCGCCAACCCAAGCCACCTAGGACCTCAGATCCGCCGGACGCACTTCCCTCGTCTAGACGGCGTGATAGGTCCCGCTCTCCTAGACCCAGACCCAAGTCGCCTTCTGTTGAACAAGCGCCTAAGAGGTCACGCTCTGATTTTGACGCCGCTCTCAGTTGGCGATGACAAAACCAATGTGACGCCTGCAGCTTAGCAGAACGCCACGTGGGCTCAGCCGCTCGCTTGGCCACTCGCTAACACTCCCCAGGGCAATGTATTTGGCTACAGTCTATCTACAATGTTGTACTTTCTTTCTTGTGAATCGTCATGTCACAGGCAGTACAGAAGTGGTCTTTATTTTCCCCTGTGACAATGCATTATATTTTATATCATAAGTTATAAGTTTAATGTATAAGACTGAATGATACAGCTAGAGAGTGTGAGTAAGTACAGGAGGCAGAGGGTAGTCGCGTAGTGTTACCCGTTGTCTCGGTCACGTCATGCCACGGCCGGGCCCTCTGAGTGGCTGGCTGCCTCACCACCCTCCCGTCGCGTCAGGAAGTGGTCCCCCCCCGCACTCCCTGCTGCCTTGTGTCTTCCGTCCTCAGAGCTTGCCTGACCAGCATACCCTACACATCTCCCTTGTTACCTGTCCCCGACTTCTACCTATAGAATACTTTCTCTCTCTCTCTCTCAACTTCTTACCTCTCTTACCTCTCATTCTTCCAATCTATTTAATATCATAACTCCCCTTTGGTTCTGCACGATTTCTTATATCGGCCATCGTATTATATGCTGAAGCTCTCGGATATTCCATGTTTAGATAGACATTTTGGAGGGGTTAACATTTTGTCTGTAGAGGTTCGACACACTCACGGTGTGTCCCTACCTTTTGCTTGGTTGTCTGCTGAGCTATTTAATGCTAGACTGGGGTGAGGCCATTGTTGTTGTGATTTCCGATGTGTACCAGGTTTTGTTGAACCTGTACAATCGCAACGGAGACGTGGGAAGCCTAGGTGGTCTTTCTGACTGTGTACCTTGTGAGCTTAGCACTGTGTTGCGAGTGAGGGCTTTTGCCTCTGCCACCCAACACTGGGCTAACTTGTTTTGCTTTGACTTTGAGAGGGTCGCCAGGAGAGAACCAGATACTACCGATCTGGATCTCTCAAGAGAGCACCCCGTCATTTAACGTAATTAGGCCGTACAGTCTTAAGGACCTCGCTAGGCTATGAGCCGCTTGCTCAGCCATTGTTTCCTAGCCTACTACATCCCAGCTAGACTTTATTCGCCTAGCAGACACCCGATTAAGATTATAAGCTCTTATGTTATGTATGCAGCATTTTTATTCACGTTGATTGTAAGCCTTGGTTGTTGTTGAGTTGCACAACCCGAGCAGGGTTTTGTGTTGCCTGAGGAAGTACTTCTTTTGTTGTTGGAGATAATACTATTGCGCATTTATTATTATTCCCGTGCCAGTTAACACTGTATGTCCATACACTTGTCATATCTTGTTCCTGCTTTATATATCAGTTCAAAATCCGATATTTGGTATTGATCGTATTTATCAATACCAAATACCATTAATCAGACTTTCTTCAGAATATTCCTGCTCGATGCTTTAGGACTTTCGTTCACTTTCTTTAATATAGGAGTGACAGTTTATTATTGTTTAGAGTAACTTTAATTATACCTTCTTCTTGTTTGCATTAAATCATTCCAGTGACTTAATTAAGCTCTCTATCCTTTTCCTTGTATACATTATTAAAGTAATTGTATGTTGTTGTGATCAGGATGTATCAGAGATCATCAGCCTGTAGTAGTAGTGCATTTATACCGAGTTATAGGATAGCCCGTTATCGCAGATTTAACTCTGGAGGGTATAGGTGTTTTTGTGCGCCGGCAATATAAGTTCAGGGGTTGGATCTAGTGTTACCGTTGTGGCTGTGTGCTTTACTAGTCCAATGATTAAGAGCCCTTGTTTTATACGAGCCCCGGTCGTAACACCTACCGTATAAATCATGCTCATAAGCCTGTCGTGAAAACAGAGCTAGACATGTGGAAAAAGGGTCTGAGGGATAAAGGATATTGTGAGTGGTCGTTGCCAGTGAGTTTGCAACCTGAGTTGAGTGGCAAGATCAGTGTGTGTGCATTATCCCTGACAGACACCTATCCATTGCCCAAGGGTCTGAGGGACCCTTGCCGCCAGCCGCTCGCTGGGGCAAGGTATTTGGCTACAGTCTATCTACAATGTTGTTATTTCTTTCATAGTGTTCGTGTTGTTGCAGACAGTCCCGTGGTGGTCTTTATTTTCGTCTGTGACAAGGGGAAGCATTTTATATCATGAGTAGAACATAAGATGCATTGTATATAAGGAGAGAATAATATAGGCAGTGGGGTGGTAGTGTGTGCGTGCGTATACATGTGCTGATGTTGAGTATTCACTTCCCGGTTATGTAATGTTTGAGAACAGCCGAATAAATAAAAATGGAGGTGGCATTTTATTTTATATCAAAGAAAGTCTTAACCCGACCCTCGTGTCAAAACCTCAAATTGTGAACGTCGACACATCTTCTGTGCTAATAAAGAATAATAAAGGTACAAAAATAATACTTGCGTTAATATACAGACCTCCAGCTCAACCAGTGCAAACTGACCGAGAAATTTACGAACAAATTGCAGATGTAAGTAACTCACAAGATACCGTAATTTTTGGCGACTTTAATTTACCTGTGACCAAGTGGGGCGATACTCTTACTTCACACTCCGGACATGACTTGTATACGAACTTGCAAGAGAGTTCGCTTTATCAATTTGTTCGAACGCCGACCCGTGGTAATAACGTTCTTGACATTGTACTTGCAACAAAAGAAGAATTGATAGAGAATTTGAATGTTGTGATGAATTCAGTAACAGCGACCATCGTACGATAACTTTCACTTTAAAGTTTACTAGTAACGAACCAAATAGTAGCATCGAAAAAGTCCCTAATTTCAAGAAAGCAAACTTCCATAAACTTAGAGCTATGTTTAAAGAACTGACTGGAGCTTTTTAATTAACAATAACGACATAAATACATCTTGGAAGTTATTCGAAACCACTTACCTAAAAGCAGTGCAAGACTGCATACCATCGAAAATACGGCGTCCAGGCCATGCAAAGCCCAAATGGTGGAATAAAGATATTTCAAACTGCCTGCTTGCTAAAAAATTTGCTAATGATAGATTAAAATCCTCACAAAATGACGAAGAACGGGTGAAATTTGTAGAGCTAAGACGCAAAGCCAAAAAGTTAATTAAGCAGAGTAAAAGACCTTAGAGTTACATATTGCGAATCAAAGTAAAACAAACCCGAAAGAATTCTATAGTTACATCAGAAAGAAAAAAGTAGTTACTTCAACTGTTGGACCGTTAGTCGATGAAAATGGAGAATACACCAAAGACGAAGTACAAATGAGTAATGCCCTCAATACCTTCTTTGCATCAGTTTTTACAACAGAAGACCTCAGTGATATCCCTACACCATCGCCGATTCAGATTGATAATTCAGATGTTCTAAGCAATATCACCGTTACAGAGAGAGAAGTATTGAATTGTTTAGATAAACTCAAGGTAAATAAAACGCCAGGACCTGATACAATCTCGCCTAGAGTTCTAAAGGAAGCTAAGGATGAGCTCTCCAAACCACTGACATTACTATTCAATAAATCCTTGCAGTCTGGAACTATGCCTGATCAGTGGAAGCTAGCCAACGTAACCCGATATTCAATAAAGGCAGCAAATCCCTACCCAGTAACTATCGTCCAATTAGCTTAACCTCAGTTGTATGTAAAATGCTAGAAACGGTCATACGAGACAGACTCGTAAATCACTTAGAGAAAAATAACATACTTAAAGATACTCAACACGGCTTTCGTAAAAAACTTTCCTGTTTAACAAACCTCTTAGACTTCTTCCACGATATCCTCAACCTCTACGATGAGAGTAAAGCTGTAGATTATATACCTTGATTTTCAAAAGGCCTTTGACAAAGTTCCCCACAAACGTTTACTGCTAAAACTAAAAGCGCATGGAATACAAGACGGTGTTGAAGTGGATAGAAAATTGGCTCAGCAACAGAAAGCAAAGGGTAGTCATAAACGGTAAGGCATCTAAATGGACCAATGTAAGTAGCGGGGTACCCCAGGGATCGGTACTAGGACCAATTATCTTTCTAATTTACATCAACGACATAGATGAGGGTCTCACCTGTACAATCTCAAAATTTGCTGACGATACAAAAATTGCAAATAGCGTACTCTCAAAAGAACAAGTTGACGATATGCAACACAATCTAGATAAATTGTCATGTTGGGCCCAAATTTGGCAAATGAGTTTCAATGCGGATAAATGTAAAGTACTACATGTCGGATACCTAAATGAGAAAGCAAACTATTCGATGAATGGCACTCAGCTTAACACCTTACGAGCGGCCTATGCAGTTTATTTATATGTACCGCCCAGCGGGGTGTTTTTAGCCAAAATAGGGCTGTTTACGTGATCATTTTCATGCCTAAATAAGACCCAGAACGTAAAACAAGTACCTATCCCTGAAAGGGCATAAACAGAGCTTTCGAATGACACCATAACGATCCTTTTATGATGGCTAGTTTTCTTGCAATAACCGTGCAACGCGAGTGCAAAAAGCATGTAATTAGCCACTTTCCCGATACAATTCCTTATATAGCGAGTGAGAGAGGGAGGAGGGAGCTGGGATTCGTGTCCGTATGTTCGCCGCGGTGGTCTGGAGCAGTCATACGCTCGCTACTCTCCTGCCACCACTTGTCTCTCTCTCAGCAACATTACGTGCTGAAATTGCCACTCGACCTATGTCGAGCGCCGCCACATAGTCCAGCTTTATTAAATACGACTTATGTGGTGAGCCGCTAATTAAGGGTTAAGAATGTAAACAGAGAAACCGATCTGGGAGTAACAATATCGAGTAACCTAAAACCGAGTCAACAATGTTCAGAAGTTGTTAAGAAGGCAAACAAAATAATTGGCTTTATAGGCAGGTCATTTGAGCATAAATCCAAAGAAGTTATCCTAACCCTTTACAATTCCTTAGTCCGCCCTCTTCTGGAATACTGCGTTCAATCCTGGTGCCCTTATTACCAAAAAGATATAAACAAGCTAGAACGAGTTCAACGTAGAGTTACCAAAATGATACCTAGCCTAAAGAACAAACCATACGAAGAGCGTCTTAGAGAATTAAATCTATTTCTTTTAACCCAGCGCAGATTAAGAGGTGACTTAATTCAAGTGTTCAAAATCATCAAAGGCATCGACAATATGAACTGTAGTAAGTACTTCACTATCGACCAATCTAATTACACGCGGGGAAACGGTTGCAAAATTATTGGTAAATCTTTAACTCGCACGAATCTAAGAATTTCTTCTTCAATCGAGTTGTCAACTTGTGGAATGGGCTTCCCCGAAACGTTATAGACTGCATCACCGTTGATTCATTTAAACTTCGCCTAGACAAATATCTCTCATCAAACCCGCGACTGACTGCGTTTGTAGATGAAAAAATTATTTTATCCCCCCTCAGTTACTAACCCTTATGTCCTCTACTAACTTCCTAATCCTGCCAAGGACATTAGTTCCAGGGCAGTAATTCCCTTTCCAATGTTCCCTTACCCACTCTAAACCACTGTTTGGACACTTGATCCTCAGTGTTTTGGAGGACAAGCAACCTAGAAGGGTCACTAGATCTGTTGTTGCTTGATTTCCTTTGTACTCCTTTGTACTCCCCCTCGCTGTAGGTTCGCGTGCGTGCCTTCCCACACTTCTTGATTGGCTGGTGGTTCCTGGTGCCTTCTGCAGCCCTGCTGCCTAGTGACGTAGCGGCCTGTGATTGGCTGACCACCATGCCTTTGTGTGTGATCCTAGGGGTCCCGAGGAGTTACTCTCTTCAGAGCTTGCTTGTCCAGTATACCCTTAACATATCCCTTGCCACCTGTCACCGACTTCTACCTATAGAGCACTTTCTCTCTCTCTCAACTTCTTACCTCTCATTCTTCCTCTCTATTTAATATCATAACTCCCCTTTGGTTCTGCACGATTTCATATATCGGCCATCGTATTATATGCTGAAGCTCTCAGA
The DNA here is from genome assembly GCA_032716605.1 of Paralithodes platypus. Taxonomy (NCBI): domain Eukaryota; kingdom Metazoa; phylum Arthropoda; class Malacostraca; order Decapoda; family Lithodidae; genus Paralithodes; species Paralithodes platypus. The sequence goes on along the minus strand of CM064567.1, from coordinate 46,325,861 downwards.
TATTTTATGTTTAGTTAGGCATTTTGGAGGGGTTACCATTTTGTCTGTAGAGTTCGACACTCACGGTGTCTCCCTGCCTATTCCTTGGCTGTCTGCTGGGCTATTTAATGCTAGACTGGGGTAAGGCCATTGTTGTTGTGATTTCCGATGTGTACTAGGTTTTGTTGAACCTGTACAATCGCAACGGAGACGTGGGAAGCCTTGGTTGTTGTTGAGTTGCACAACCTGAGCAGGCTTTTTGAGTTGCCTGACTAAGTACTTCTTTTGTTGTTGGAGATGATACTAGTGTGCATTTATCGTTATCCCCGTGTCAGTTGACACTGTCTGTCTCTACACTTGTCCTATATTGACCCTGCTTTATATAACAGTTCAAATTCCGATACGATCATCTTACCCCAGCATCAGACTTTCTTCAGAAGATTCCTGCTTGATGCTTTGGGACTTTCGTTCACTCTCTTTAGTATAGGAGTGACAGTTCATTATTGTTTAAGAGTAACTTTCAATATACCTTCTTCTAGTTTGCATTAAATCATTGCAGTGATTTAATTAAGATCTCTATCTTTCCTAGTATACCTTATTACCGTAATTGTATGTTGTTGTGATCAGGCTGTATCAGAGATCATCAGCCTGTAGTAGTAGTGCACTTATACTGAGTTATAGGATACCCCGTTATCGCAGATTTAACTCTGGAGGGTATAGGTGTTTTTGTGCGCCGGCATTATAAGTTCAGGGGTTGGATCTAGAGTGTTACCGTTGTGGCTGGTGTGCTTTCCTAGTCCAATGATTAAGAGCCCTTGTTTTATACGAGCCCCGGTCGTAACAAATAGTAGTTTTCAACTGTTTTCTTGTCAAACACAGTTATTTTAATAACATATAAAGCAATTATAGTTATTAAGTTGCAATAACAAAATACATCACAATCGTTGTTACGTTAAAATCTCCGCTCAATAACACCATAATCAAATTAAAAACAAAACTCGCCTTTATTAACCTCGTCGGCAACAAAATCCCACGTCAAAATATTTTCATGAAATGTTGTACTCACAAAGCAATTAAACTCTTGATAAAAGCATCGTGTAACCTGCAAGTGAACAAGCGACAGCAACAGCAGCAAACCAACAACAACAATAGGAACAACATGGCAACACAAGCACAGAAATAATTTAGCAGCCTCAAATTAATTATTATCAAACGTTCATAATTTATATTTAAAAAAAAACAATGACAACACAAATTAGCATAATTAGATGCATATTTAAATTTTATATATATAAATGGTTTATATATATATATTTATTGATTGACATATTTACTTATATTTAGTATAGGCTATACTATAGGGTCTGAATTTGTATTTAACATTCTCGGAAATTGTGCTATATACTTGTTAATAAGCTTGTGAATGTAAAATCAACCATTTCATAAAACAGTTTATTTAAATGTTTCAGTGCCCCTTGAAAATATTGGTAAAAATTCTGAAAACATTTTACAGTACTGTATTAAAAAAAAAATCACTAATGTTAATTATCAAATAGCAGTCTGATGGTGTTCCATCCTGTTATACTCAAAAACTGTTCTTCCACGCTGACTCCCTGCCTAGGCAAACTCTTTTGTCTATGTCTTATCTCTAACATCTTCCCTTCTTGCTTGAAGTTTGCTCTCATTCAACCTGTCCCAAATAAGGGTGACCGCTCTCAACCTTCCAACTATCATCTAATTGCTCTCAATCCTTGCATCTCTACAGTTTGTAAACTATTTTTAATTCCAAATTTCTTTAGCATTTAACTTTTCATAATCTATGTTCAGATCGCCTATATGGTTTCCCAAAGGGACGCTTTACTGGTGATATATGCTTATCTTACTAACTCTTGGATATCCTCACTTCGAGACTTCGGTGAAACTATTTATATTGTGCTAGACGTATTAAAAGCCTTCGATAGTCAGGCACCAAACTCTATTTTCCAAACAACCCTCCTTCGGTTTCTCTTTCTCTATCTGTGATTTTGTCTCTAATTTCATCTCTGACCATTCCATAGCTGCAGTTGTGGACGGCCAGCGCTCACTTCCTAAACCTATCAACTCCAATGTTTCTCATGGTTCTGTCCTGTCTCCATTTCTATTATTTACAAATGGAGTACACAGGAAATCAAGCAACAACAGTTCAGCGACCCCTCAAGGCTGCTTGCCCTCCAAAACACTGATGGTCAAGTATCCAAACAGTAGGTTAGAGTGGGTAAGGGAAAAACAGAAAGGGAAGACTGCCCTTGGAAAAATGTCTGTGGCAGGATTAGGATATGTTAGTAGGGGGACAGTTGTTAGTAATATAATAGAGGACAAAACATATATATATATATATATATATATATATATATATATATATATATATATATATATATATATGAAGTACTTTATATTTATCCGCATTGAAACACATTTGCCAAATTTGAGCCCAATGTGGCAATTTATCTAGATTTTGTTGCATATCTTCAACATGTTCATTTGAGAGTAGCCTATGCTATTTGCAATTTTTGTATCGTCAGCAAACTTTGATATTGTACATGTGAGACCCTAATCTATGTCGTTGATGTAAACTAGGAAGATAACTGACGCCAGTACTGATCCCTGGGGTACCCAGCTACTTACATTGATCCATTTCAATGCTTTACCGTTTATGACTACTCTTTGCTTTCTGTCACTGAGCCAATTTTCTATCCATTTCAACACACCGTCTTGTATTCCATGCGCTTTTAGTTTTATCAATAAACGTTTGTGGGGAACTTTGTCAAAGGCAATATTCATTAATGGTCTCCTCAACTGCACCTCTAGTCCTATCCACTGATATGCTGATGACTAATTTACACTTTTCAACTAGCTTTTCACAACAACCCAGCAAGCAATCACTCTTAAAGTCATGTGACAAGACAATAGAATGCCTATCATCTGATCTATCAATAATTTATGATTGCGGCAGAGAAAATCTTGTTAGTTTCAATGCCTCAAATATACAATTTAGCCTTCTATCTATCCGTCATAATCTTCCACAAGACTATCAATTACTCTCCAATAATACACAATTAATCAACCCTTCATTTTATCTCAACTTCATTGGTGTATCTGTTTCGCCAATTAAAACATCATATGTGTTTCTAAACCTGGCAATGAGAGGGATTTTGAAATCATTGCCAGGTTTAGAAACACGCATGGTGTTTTAAAAGGAGACCAAATGCTATTGAATATGCACAAACCATAAATCATTATTGTAAATAATAGTTGAAGTTTCATCATTAGGTACAATTGAGTGACATTTTAAGTTATCATGCAGTCTGTGTTCTCATATTATGTCGTGATATTTAGTGAGTTTATATATAAGGCTACGATTATTTGTTACTCAGTCCCTCATGTTTTTTCTTCATATGAGACTGTTGGTGTCATGGTGAGTTCTGATTTATTTGTGACAATTTTCCTTACTTTCATCTTGGAAAGTTAATATAAACATTTCTACTTTCTTTTTATTCATACAGTAAAGTAATTAAATTGTACTAATTTGTTTGATTTGCGTTTTCGTTGTCGTTCGAAGTACTAGGATTTGACATTATTTTGTATTATAAAATAATTGTCATTCTTTTGTAAAACCCTTCATTTCAATATTCTCGTATATGTTGATTGACTTTACTCAGTTTTGCCCTCAGATAGTTATGTACTGGCATAACTACTTTGGATGCTGTTTAGCCGTTGGTTAAAGTTGTGATCTAATTTTGCCATTACAGTGCACAATGAATACTGTGACGCCTGCCAGCGTTGGCAGAATCACCTCCCGGTAGCCACTAGCACTCGCCAGGGCAGTGAAATGGGCTACAGTCTGTCTACAATGTTGTACTTTCTTTCTTGTGAATCGTCATGTCACAGGCAGGGTAGAAGTGGTCTTTGTTTTCGCCTGTGACAATGCATTGTATTTTATATCATGAGTTGAACATAAGATGCATTGTAGTGAAGGAGAGAGAGAGAGCGAGCGAGCAGGGTGGGGGAGGTGAGTGTTGATTTTCCTCCTCCTCCCTCCCGGAGGAGTTGCTCGCCCGCGTGGCCTTTTCTCTCGGTTTTGATTGGCTGGTGGTTCCTGGCGCCTTCTGCAGGCCTGCTGCCTGGTGACGTAGCGGCCTGTGATTGGCTGACCACCATGCCTTTGTGTGTGATCCTGGAGGGGTCCGGAGGAGTTCCTTCCTCAGAGCTTTCCTGACTAACATACCCTTCACATGTCCCCTGTCTCCCGACTTCTACCTATAGAGCACTTTCTCTCTCTCTCAACTTCTTACCTCTCATTCTTCTACTCTATTTAATATCATAACTTCCCTTTGGTTCTGCACGATTTCATATATCGGCCATCGTATTATATGCTGAAGCTCTCAGATAACACATGTTTAGTTAGGCATTTTGGAAGGGTTACCATTTATGTCTGTAGAGGTTCGACACACTCACGGTGTCTCCCTTTCTGTATCGTGGTGGTCTGCTGGCAGATTTAATGCTAGACTGGGATAAGGCTACTGGTGTTGTGATTTCCGATGTGTACTAGGTTTTGTTGAACCTGTACAATCGCAATGGAGACGTGGGAAGCCTAGGTGGTCTTTCTGACTGTGTACCTTGTGAGTTTAGCACTGTGTTGCGAGTGAGGGCTTTTGCCTCTGCCACCCAACACTGTGCTAACTCGTTTGCTTTGACTTTGAGAGGGTCGCCAGGAGAGAACCAGATACTAGCGATCTGGATCTCTCAAGAGAGCACCCCGTCAATTAACGTAATTTGGCCGCACAGTCTTAAGGACTTCGCTAGGCTACGAGCCGCTTGCTCAGCCATTGTTTCCTAGCCTACTACATCCCAGCTAGACTTTATTCGCCTAGCAGACACCAGATTTAGATTATAAACTCTTTCTGTTATGTATGCATTATTATTCACGGCATTTATTAGTCTAGGTTGTTGTTGAGTTGCATAACCCTAGTAGGCTGTTTCGTTGATGAGGAAGTACTTCTTTTGCTGTTTGAGTTCCTACTATTGCGCAGTTATTATTCCCGTGCCAGTTAACCCTATATGTCCTTACAATTGTCATATCCTGTTCCTGCTTTATACTACAGTTCAAAATCCGATACGATCATCTTAACCTAGCATCAGACTTTCATCAGAAGATTCCTGCTAGATGCTTTTGGACTTTCGTTCACTTTCTTTAGTATAGGAGTAACAGTTCATTATTGTTTAGAGTAACTTTAAATATACTTTCTTCTAGTTTGCATTAAATCATTGGAGTGATTTAATTAAGATCTCTATCTTTTCCTAGTATACCTTATTACCGTAATTGTATGTTGTTGTGATCAGGCTGTATCAGAGATCATCAGCCTGTAGTAGTAGTGCACTTATACTGAGTTATAGGATACCCCGTTATCGCAGATTTAACTCTGGAGGGTATAGGTGTTTTTGTGCGCCGGCATTATAAGTTCAGGGGTTGGATCTAGTGTTACCGTTGTGGCTGTGTGCTTTCCTAGTCCAATGATTAAGAGCCCTTGTTTTATACGAGCCCCGGTCGTAACAATACTATTTGAATTGAAAACGAAATAATAACATATTTGACATCTAATGTGTGTGTTTCTATTTTCGTCATCATGATGTTAAGCTAATTTGGAGTTAGACGTGGTCTAGCCATAGATTATTTTCGTAATTTAAAGCTCGTGCCTAGTTGTGCAAAAGTGTCTATTTTAACTTTAATTTTTAGATAAAAAAATTGCCACGTGTTAAACAATGTGTAACATTTTAGTGATCCCCTTTTTAGCAATATATAGGCTACAGAGTTAGATTCAATGCTTAGGATCTGTTAGTAATCCTTTCCTGAGAATGGTTGCGTGACGTTGCCGAAAAATCGAATATACAATAATGATGTTGCACAACATATTCCTTCTCATTACACTATAAATACATATATATATATATATATTATTTATATAAAGCCTGAGCTACTATTGAACACTGAACTACAGTTATTTAGAGGGCAAGCAACCACGAAGAGTCGCAGGACTGCTGTTGCTTAATTTGTTTTGTATTAATTTGCTCTCCTTTGTAATATCTCTCTCTCTCTCTCTCTCTCAGTGTGTTCCGGTAGGTAAATCCATATCCCGTAGAGAGTTACCCAGGAAAGTCAACATAAGAGGAGAGAACATTAATAAATACTAAGATATATCATAAACCATTAATTAGATTAGAATAACCTCTGAGATCTACACTTTGTTTCTATATGTGTGTTTTCGTGGTGATGATTGTTATGTCCAGAGGGATACATCTAACTATCCGCGAATAAATAATGAATAACTGACAGTTTGCAAGATCATAACCATAACATACCATATAAATGTTAAGTCATGCACCTGGTACACATACAGTGCCAAGCTGGGTTGAGTTATGCACCTCGACTGGATGTCGCACATGAATGGTAATGCCCATGTTCAACAACTTGATAGAATCGGATGACCTTAAACTAATGGCCATCAACAAAAAATTACATATAAATTCATAATATTTCCCTTTATATTTGACCATCTTCATGTCGCGGTAACTGTAAGTCACATGCTACATTTGCCTTCAAAACTGTATACCCAATTATATGACATTGTCACTTGGAATGATTGAAACACTTAGCCTACTCATATTAATCAGCTTATATTGTTATGAATGAGAGAGAGAGAAAGAAAGTAGTTATGGTTGCATCTTAGTCATATATATTATTCCTTGCGGCCAATCCAAACCCTGTGTCTACAAATAATATAAATTATACACATAATACTAATGGTTGACAGTGATGCGCAGAGCGGCCTCTGAAGGTTATTAGAAAACATAAATATTGTATTGGGCAAGCACCAGTTGCTCGGACTTTAACCCTTAATTAGCGGCGAGCAACATAAGTCGAGTTAAAAAAAGCTGGACTATGTGGCGGCGCTCGACATAACTCGAGTGGCAATTTCAGCACGTAATGTGGCTGAGAGAGAGAGACAAGTGGTGGCAGGAGACTAGCGAGCGTATGACTGCTCCAGACCACCGCGGCGAACCTACTGACACAAATCTCAGCTCCCTCCTCCCTCTCTCACTCGCTACATACTCAATTATGTACTGAAAGTACCGAATTACCTGCTTTTTGCACTCGCGTTGCACGGTTATTGCAAGAAAACTATCCATCATACAAGGATCGTTATGGTGTCATTCGAAAGCTCTGTTTATGCCCTTTCAGGGATAGGTACTTGTTTTACGTTCTGGGTCTTATTTAGGCATGAAAATGATCACGTAAACAGCCCTATTTTGGCTAAAAACACCCCGCTGTGCGGTACACATAAATAAACCGCATAGGCCGCTCGTAAGGTGTTAAATCAATAAAATATGTGGAGTAGAAGAAAACAAATATATTATCGTATAAATACGATAGACTATGACTCTTTTGTGATCTTGTATGTCTCTGTGACGTCACGATCTCTCCTACAGCACGATGTAGGACGAGTAGATCGTATATTATAAGATTGTAAATAAGTTAAGTTATAAAAGGCCTAATATGCTATTAAGCAATATTGCCATGGTCTTATGTAGTATATATGAATTTATCGTATATATTAATATAATTTATCGTATAGAGCAACCTAAATGCGGTACGATAATTTGGGCTCCTGGCGGTTTGCCAAGGCAGCAAGGTGTGCTTTTGAGGTACGTCAGAGCCTTCACGAACACCAACCAGTTAACATCTAATTTTCCGCCCTCAGTTGATCGTGCTTTTGTGCCTCTAATCACAATACACATACAGCGATACACACAGCTACACCATCACGACGCTCTCATCGACATCATGACTGACTGATAGATAAGCATAATATTCATGTCCATTCCCATGTAATCATTTATTCTTTCTTTAACTTGACTCGTGTCTCGGGACCGAAGTCTCGTTCCCCATTGTCCACCACCATATTGGGTAAAACGTTCTCCCTTGCCTCATTGCCACGTGGAACTATTGGTGAGTTAATTCCTGGCTAATATTAACCCTTATAACCTTACCCTATAATTATATACATTTATTATGTGAGACCTTTGGATATAAATGAGCTTGTTTCAGATTGAATTCAATTTAGATATAGAGTATTCATTTAGATTGATTTTATTTGATTCATTATAGCTTAGTAATATTTAACTTCCATTGATAGTTTACCACATTGGTGCCCAGACCCGGGACCTAGCTACCAGTAAGGGATCTTAGGCAATGAACAAGGGGACATATAACAGGATGCAGGAACAACTCTATGATAAACTGGCAAGGCTAGCCAAGCGATGGTTAGAGCCGGAATGCAGGGTCACATCATTGCACCTGCCCAAGTTCTGCATCCCACCCATCATCTTTCCCCAGTAATGTTCTTTTCAGTTTCAGACTTCCTGTGACATATGACCTGACCTAACATTTTTTCTTGTTCAATATGATCTATTAGTAGGTATTGCTATTTAGTGTACTATTTGTTCTCCATAACATAGAAGTCCGCAGGTTGGCGTCTCTTAATTAGACTATTGATTTGCCGTTGTCCTTGTAACGTAACATTTAGATACATAGCCTATAGGCTCACATGCAAAATGGATAAAGACCATAAAGAGACACCGTCTAGTGGGGTGCTAAGCAAAACCCCTAAAAATCAAAGGGCGGGACTTCGGGGAGTGTTAAATAGGCTAATTGTGGACTTAAACACTTTCATCACTACTGCTGATCTAGAGGAATTGGAGGCTAGATTAGATAACGTCCAGGCTACCCACTGTCGTATTACGGCTCTGAGTGAGGTGATTGTGGCTGACATGATAGAGGAGGAAGAGATAGTTACAGAGTGTGATAATCGCGCCCTCTATGACGAACCTGTCTTTAGAGCGAAGCGCCTATTACAGCGTGCTGTCGCAAGTAAGAAGGGAGGCGATAATGAGGCCCATAGAAGGGCTGACCCAAAACATACTGTACACCTCCCAAAGCTCAATCTTCCTACATTTGGGGGCAAGTTAACCGAGTGGTTAGCTTTTTGGGACGTATTTCGATCTACGGTTCATGAATCCTCTTTGGATAATGTCCGCAAGTTTCACTATCTGAAGGGACAAATGGAAGGAGAGGCCTTACATTTAATAGAGGGTTTTGCAGTAGTAGGTGGTAGTTATCTTGAAGCGGTACACTTATTAGAGTCCACATACGGGGATAGAGAGCAGTTGAAGATGGCCCATGTCGTTGCCTTGTTGGGGCTCGCAGAACCACAGTATAAGGTTGATGAGTTGACAAACTTCAGGGCAAATATGGAGTGCCATACTCGATCGCTAGATACCCTAGGGCTTACCACGCAGGAAATGATAGTCATTATCTTGCGTCAGAAGCTTCCTATGGCAATACTTCATAAGGTAAGATCATTTGAGCTGGGGGAATTCAAAACTCAGTTCAGTAAGGAGATCAATAATCTACAGTTGAACAAAGGGAGAATGTATGAGTCGGGAGGGAGTGAGAATGTGGAGAAGAGGGGAACAGTAAGCATGACAGTGGGGACTAAAGTAAAGAAAGAGGGTGTGTATAAGACACCTGCTCAGATTCTATGTAAGCTATGTAACAACAAACATAAATGGAGTTTCTGCGTAAAATACCCAACAAATGAGACAAAACTAGCACAGGCGAAAAGATTGAAGCTATGTGTAGGTTGTCTAAGTAAAGAACATGGTAAGCAGGGACAATGTACTGCTACATACTTAAGGCCCTGTCGCCACTGCAAAGGACATCACTTTGATAAGTTGTGTCCTACAGCAGATAAAGTCAAAGACGTCAAAAATGAGGGTACTACAACTGTGGCACTAGGTAGCACGCAAGAAACCACTATATTGCCCACAATACAGATTCCCATGGAAGGTAATGACAGTAACAAAGTTTGTCGGGTACTTCTAGATCAAGGGTCTCAACGTTCCTTTATAAAGAGGTCCGTACTAGTGGGACTGAAGCACCGAATCGTAGGGGCTGAGACTCTTCGATTACAGGGCTTCACAGGGGTTACTGATAAACAAGACTACGAGATAGCGGAGATTTCATATTTCTATCGTAAAAACCGGTACTTTATGACTTGTATCGTAGTAGACACCCTACCAGAATATGTATCTGTGGGTGTGAAGAAGGTAGAACACGCATTACGTAGCAAAGGGGTTAACTTGTCAGATCCCATGGGAAATCAGAGTGAGGTGCATGTTCTACTTGGTGTGGATCATTATTATGAAGTAGTATACCCTGGATTTAAAAAGATGTGTGGTGTAATTTTAATCCCCACTAAATTTGGATACTGCATGAGCGGAAAGGTGCATACTACACAGTCAAAGGTCCTGGTCGACACGGTCTCGATATATAGAGTCAATGTAACCGCGGCAGAGGAGTTGGGAAGGGAGGATTCCCAACCTAGTGACCCTAAGATGGCTGCCGAGTTCGACCTGGAACGACTGTGGAGATTGGATCACATAGGCATTAATCCTATGGAGACTGATTATGACTCGGAAGTTGCGCTACAAAGGTTTGACGAGTCTGTGTGCTACTGTGCCTCAGACAAGCAATATAAAGTTAGTTTACCCTGGAAGAACAGTGAGATAAGCCTGCCTACCAACTATGGTTTGGCATTAGGTCGCTTGCGCGCATTGCAGCGGAAATTGTCTAACGAACCGAGCACGCGCCAGGCGTATGACGATGTATTTCGGAGTTATGAGGATAGGTGTTTTATTGAGAGAGTCGATGTCAGGGAACCGTGTAAGAAGGGTAGGGTTCACTATCTGGCCCATCATGGGGTAAAGAAAGACAGCGTCACCACACCAATACGGGTGGTGTATGACTGTTCTGCCCACCAAGGTCAACAACCCAGTCTGAATGACTGCCTGTTGACAGGTCCGTCCATGGTGTCGGACCTGTCCCAACATCTATTGCGGTTTAGGCTGGGAAAGTACGCCTATACCAGTGACATCGAGAAAGCATTCTTGATGGTCAAGCTAAAGGAGGAAGATAGAGATGTTACCCGCTTTCTTTGGTTCAGCGACATTAGCGACTCTGAAAGTCCCATCATAATATACCGTTTTCGGGTTGTACTCTTTGGGGCCACTTGCTCGCAGTTTTTGTTAAATGCTACAATCAGAAAACATCTAGCTGACACTCATGAGGACACAAGTAAACTATCTCGCGGATTATACATTGACAATTTGCAGGGTACTAGCGATAGTCAAGATGATTTGTTGTATGCATACTGGCAAGCACGCAGATTGTTTGCGGATGCACATCTATTTCTCCGCGAGTGGGTTACTAATAGTGAAGATCTTCAGAGTTTAATACAGGTGGATGGTACGGCATCTCTTAACCAGGAAAAGTCCAGAAATTTGGGGATGATCTGGCAACCTAAACATGACATACTAACTTTTCAAACAAGGTCTTTTGCTCAGCAGACAGGAGCGCACACAAAAAGAAGTCTGTTGAGCAAAGTTGCGCAATTTTTTGATCCTTTGGGTCTAGCATTACCTGTTACCATAAGAGCTAGGATTCTAATGCAGGAAGTTTGGAGACGTAAAATAGGATGGGATGACAGTTTGCCCGAGGACCTGAATGACCAAGGGACATTGTTGTGGGGCACATTTAGTTACAGCCCGGGCCAAAGTAGCCCCGGTTAAGAAGGTAACTATCCCTAAAATGGAATTGACTGCCATGCTGCTATTAGCACGTCTGGTGCAACATGTACGCGCAGCATACGAGAGCGAATTAAATATTGAAATCGTTCACGTATGGTGCGATAGTCAGGTCGCACTCAACTGGATACATAGCAAGAAGTCTCTGCCAGTTTATGTGCGGAATAGGGTAGATGAGATTAGAGCCCTTTTGCCAGACGTTGCTTATCATTATGTAAATACAAAGGAAAACCCTAGTGATCTCATAACTAGGGGTATAACGGCTAGCAAGTTAATGAAGTCCGAATTGTGGTGGCATGGTCCAAAGTGGCTGCTCCATGAAAGTGAATGGACGATATGGCATGCTGTTGGTGAGGGACTTCTGCCACTGGAAACAGTGGCAGTTACAGCCCAACCAAATGAGCCACCGGGTCCTATCATAAAGTGGGCAAGATTCGGTGACTATAATAAACTAGTCAGAGTTGTAGCTTGGGTGTTGCGATATGTATCCAATCTTAAGCTTAAAGTAACGGGCCAACTCTGCAACAGGGGTCACAACATTGATGCTTGTGAATTTAAAGCAGCTGAAGTAACTTTGATCAAATGGGTTCAAGTAGAAACCTTTTCCAATGAATTAGAATCCTTGAAAGGCTCGAATAAGACATTAATGCCTAATATAGTGCGTCAACTAAGGTTGCACCTAGACAATGGCCTCATCAGGTGTGAGGGTCGCCTGAAGTGGTCGGGTGTACCAGACGGCACAAACCGACCTATACTTATGCCAACAAGACATCACGTTACTGATCTATTGATCATACGTGCACATAGGGAAGTAAAACACTACGGGGTATGTCATATTATATCAAATTTACGTCTCATATGGTGGATACCCAGAGTTCGACAAGTAGCTCGACGCGTAGTGAGAAAGTGTGTAATATGCCAGAGACTAAAGGGTAAACCATATGCAACTGGACCAGCTCCACCTCTACCTGAATGCCGTGTAAAGCACGTAGAACCTTTCCAAGCGGTAGGATTAGATTACACAGGGGCATTGAAGACGAGGGAGCATGAGAAGGGTTATATATTATTGTTTACCTGTGCGACGTCTCGAGCGGTACACCTAGAACTATGTGATAATATGTCTAGCGAAGAATTTATGCTGGCGTTCAGACGGTTTTGTGCCCGTCGTTCATTCCCTCAACTCATTCTTAGCGACAATGCTCCCACTTATGTCCAAGCATCAAAATATCTAAAGGATATGAGTAGTGATCCTACTATCATCACTTTTTTGGGAGAGAAGAAGTGCGAATGGAGGTTCATTCCAGTTAAGGCACCTTGGTTTGGTGGAATGTGGGAACGGTGTGTCGGCATAGTAAAGTCAGGACTAAGAGCGGTTGTAGGACTTGCTCTATTAAAGAAGAGTGAGTTGACGACAGTCCTCACAGAGATAGAGGCAGTCGTGAATGATCGCCCGCTTACATATGTGTACACCGACCTGCAAGAACCACTACCATTAACGCCAGCTCACTTGCTATATGGAAAACCATTGACTGCGTTTCCATCTGATTTTCAGTCCATAGTAGAGTTAGAGGATCCCTCGTTGTACTCTGCGGTAGCGGTGTCTAAGAGATACCAGTATATATCCAGGATAATCGAGGAGTTTAGGAAACGGTGGATTAGTGAATATCTGCTAGCATTGAGGGAAAGGAGTGTTACTCCCTCTGGTAGACCAACGGCCCCTACAGTTGGTGACGTTGTTTTAATTAAAGAAGATAGTCCTCGTTTATACTGGAAATTAGGCCGCGTATTGGAGGTATACAAGGGGGCAGACTCTGTAGAGCGGGTGGCGCTATTAAAGACAGCCACTGGAACTACTGTTCGTCCTATTGCACGTTTGTACGCTTTGGAGCTAGATTCCGCATTGCAATCTGAGGCTCCACCTGTTATTGCTGGGTCCGAGGATTCTCGAAGGAACGACTCGCCTCATACTGATGGTGATCATTCTCGGACCGGGACGCGTCCCAGACGCGCTGCTGCTGGCGCTGTCGACTTGTGGCGTCAGAAGATAGCCTCTGGGCAACTTTAGGTTTAAGGTGGGGTTCAGGTCTTTTTTGTGGGGGGAGTGTATCGTATAAATACGATAGACTATGACTCTTTTGTGATCTTGTATGTCTCTGTGACGTCACGATCTCTCCTACAGCACGATGTAGGACGAGTAGATCGTATATTATAAGATTGTAAATAAGTTAAGTTATAAAAGGCCTAATATGCTATTAAGCAATATTGCCATGGTCTTATGTAGTATATATGAATTTATCGTATATATTAATATAATTTATCGTATAGAGCAACCTAAATGCGGTACGATAATTTGGGCTCCTGGCGGTTTGCCAAGGCAGCAAGGTGTGCTTTTGAGGTACGTCAGAGCCTTCACGAACACCAACCAGTTAACATCTAATTTTCCGCCCTCAGTTGATCGTGCTTTTGTGCCTCTAATCACAATACACATACAGCGATACACACAGCTACACCATCACGACGCTCTCATCGACATCATGACTGACTGATAGATAAGCATAATATTCATGTCCATTCCCATGTAATCATTTATTCTTTCTTTAACTTGACTCGTGTCTCGGGACCGAAGTCTCGTTCCCCATTGTCCACCACCATATTGGGTAAAACGTTCTCCCTTGCCTCATTGCCACGTGGAACTATTGGTGAGTTAATTCCTGGCTAATATTAACCCTTATAACTTTACCCTATAATTATATACATTTATTATGTGAGACCTTTGGATATAAATTAGCTTGTTTCAGATTGAATTCAATTTAGATATAGAGTATTCATTTAGATTGATTTTATTTGATTCATTATAGCTTAGTAATATTTAACTTCCATTGATAGTTTACCACATATATATAGTATATTATGTTTATATATGGATAAAAGTGAAAATTAATGGATGTATATACACAATAATGACACACTGTGAAAACTTGTATTAAATAGCAATAATATGTGTTAACTAGTCAATTAAATTGATTCCAGATTGAGGCAGGATATTTGCCCAGGGAGCAGACTTAGGCTCAAACCAATAAAGAATCCCGCAAGTGAACCACAGCTGTGTATTTTAGGTACAGTACCTCGCGTCCAAAGCTCTGCGTATTTACCAGAATACTTGAGACCGATCCCATATTACTTCGAGTTAATTGTTTGCTGGGGCGATCATCTGGAGATATTGGAATCCTGAGACAATGGCAAAGCCAGGTGGAGTTGTGGATTTATAGACATTTGGACCACATACCACATGGTATACCAATTATACCCTTCGTCTTATCCGGTATTTTAAATTATAGAATAAACTATATCTCTAATCAGTGTATTATAAAACTAAATATAGCAAATAAGGTGGGTGCTACCAACCCTATCCAAACGAAGGTTAACTAAGTAAGTTAATTTGCGATAATCGATTAAATCTCATTAAATTAAATAACAATCACTAATTGTTTTTGTTTATTTTGCTTATGAAGGTTTAGGGCCTCACGTAAGTGGTTTAATAATAATACCGTTACATTAAAACTGCCTGACTAAACGAAACGTATTGAAATATTCAATATTATTTTTAACATCGTTCTTAGCACCAATAAATCCCCAAATGAAGGTAATGAAAGCAAGTTATTCGAATCCAGGATACCACATACAAACCTTACACGCTCTATCCATTACACTATCAAGACTGTTAAAGGTACAGTTGGTCAAAGTTCCAGCTGACCCACCCTTGCTCAGGGGCTCGCAGAATTAGCTGGCAATACTGGTGTAGTTGCCAATCAGTGGATATAATAACTTGATTATTTAAGCAAATCTACGAACGTTGGGTGAATGCAGGGCTCTCAGAATGGATGTTTTGTATTACCTTAGAATATGATGAAAATTACCTTAAATTTTACGATATTACCTCAAATATATATTGGAATTACTCCAGAATTACCTCAGCTCAATAGATTATTTTTTATTTGTTTTCCTATAACTATCTATGTAATGGTATACTTGTGATTATTCTCTATTTGGTGCTATAATAAATACCAGTAAGGTGACAAATAGCTTAATGGCATTACTTAATTTTACAATACTGTATATTCTTACAGTAATACATACTGTATTTTCAGTTTAAAGTAGGCCTACATGGGAGATGCCTCTAAAATATAACATGGACATGGGAAAATAATATTTAAGTAAAAGGGATATACCTTATACAAATGGGAACAACAAAATAAATATGTATGGGTAACTCATTAAAAAATATTAATGGATACAAATGAATTATTTAAGACTGTAAGAGATATTTAATTTTTTCTTAGCAATATTACTATACACATAATTTACATTTTATACAGTTCAGCAAGTTTATGTTGACATTCACTCTGTTGCATCACTGTCTACCTGTGCAAGTGTAACTCTGGAGATCCTTATCCATTGTGAGTTCATGTGCGTTAATTCCAGCCCGCAAAAGTCCATCTTTCACATGCAACAAGCTGACTAGACTACATGGTTTAAGGGAATTTCTTAAATCTGTTTTGATCAAACGCACCTGACTGAACAGTCTTTCAACTGCAGCATTATAATATGGTAGAGACAATGCACTTCCAACCACTTTCATTAGATTAGGGTACTTGGATTGACCAGTCATTTTCTTCTTACTAAGTTGATTTTAGATTAGGGTACTTGGGTTGACCAGTCATTTTCTTCTTACTAAGCTGATTTTTCCAAAGGTCTACTATATCCTGCTCAGCACTGGGAATTCCCTTTCTCTGACTCCACACCTAGCTGTCTCCACTCTAAATCAGCGTATTCACAGTCACAGATATCTTTCATGTAAGGGAATAATTGGAACACTTTCCTCAGGCTGTTGGGTCTCAGGTTCAAGGCATTTTCAGGAATTAGAAATTACAGAAGTCTAAGTGACTTTGTCTCAAACCTAGAGCGAATTTGATCTATTAGTTCAATCAAAAATGCCTTGCAGCTCATTTTGTACTTTTTCACACCTGTGTCTTTGTTAATGGAGAATTTAAGAGTGTGTCTGTAGCATGAATGCCAACATACACCTGCATTACTGGTACATGGAAACTAATATTGTTAACATAGAGAGAGAATGGGTCACTGTTACGCAAGACAGCTACCTGAATAAAATCACCCATAAGCTCTCTCAGTAACTTTCCCACTTCACCATGTAGGTATTGCAACTTTGGGCTTGCACTCTGAAACATTGTATGAATTCATTGACTCGGTGCAACTGCACTTGTACGAACTGCAACTGAGCTTTAACACCTTACGAGCGGCCTATGCGGTTTATTTATATGTACCGCCCAGCGGGGTGTTTTTAGCCAAAATAGGGCTGTTTACGTGATCATTTTCATGCCTAAATAAGACCCAGAACGTAAAACAAGTACCTATCCCTGAAAGGGAATACACAGAGCTTTCGAATGACACCATAACGATCCTTTTATGATGGCTAGTTTTCTTGCAATAACCGTGCAACGCGAGTGCAAAAAGCATGTAATTAGCCACTTTCCCGATACAATTCCTTATATAGCGAGTGAGAGAGGGAGGAGGGAGATGGGATTCGTGTCAGTATGTTCGCCGCGGTGGTCTGGAGCAGTCATACACTCGCTACTCTCCTGCCACCACTTGTCTCTCTCTCTCAGCAACATTACGTGCTGAAATTGCCACTCGACCTATGTCGAGCGCCGCCACATAGTCCAGCTTTATTTAACTCGACTTATGTGGTGAGCCGCTAATTAAGGGTTAATGAACACATTATTTAGGCTCCTGAGAATACTGTCTGTCACATAGGATGGATCACAGCTTACACTAATCACTGATGTGAAATAAAGAGTTAGGGCATCCTACTGTTCTAAAATGCGTCCAACACATGCCTCTAAAGACAGCCAACGTGTTTGCCCAAATGCCAACATCCTATGGGGGGAAAGGTCTAGAAATGTTTGAAATTCTTTCAGTTCATGTTGCCTAAGACTTGATCGGCTGAAATGAGAAAAAATATTCCTACACAAGTCTTCCAATGTAGTTGACAGTTTCAAACATGCGTGAGATACACAGAGATGGATCATATGGCAGCTGCATTTGATGAAGGAAATGTGAGGAAATTCAGCCTTCATTAGAGCAACTACACTATGTCTCTCCCCAAACATCACATTACAGATATCTGATGAGTGATGCGAACCCAATGTTATTCCTAAGAGGGATACCTTTATCTTCAAAACACTTTTTGATAGCTGCATACAAGGTTTGGGCATCACACTTTTGAACTACAACCATGTCAAAAAAGGATGTAATTACTTCCAACTTTCCATAATCAAAATAGACTACACATAGTGCCAACTGCTTTTCACTGCTGACATCTGTTGTTTCGTCTGGAATGATGCTGAACTTTGTTGTCTTCAGAGTTTCAACCAGAGATTTTGAAAACTTATATCCTAGGCCCTGCCTAATGACATTGGTACATTTTGTGGTAGACATTTTCACCTGGTGTAATGTTTCTTTTTCCATTGAATTAGATGGGCAGGTAGCTTTAAGAAGGTCAAGTAGTGGCTTTGACAAAGAAAAGGGTAAATTGTTCTCAGCAATGAAACTGCAAATTCTACCTTCAGTTAACGTTTTATAGGCAGTAGGTTGTTGCTGTGACTTAAAACACACGCTAACACTACATTGAGATGTCGTTGCTTTAATCTTTGTTATATGCCCAGCGCTTTTACCATGTCTCTCAATGCCTGACTTGTAACAAGGTACAGTTGATGAACAAACTGAGCATGTAGGCATTGAGTCCCCTGGAGGTGCCTTTAACCAGTCTTTAAACTCGGGAAGTTGCAGCCAAGCAAAGCGAAACTTTTGTTTGTAAGTAGGCTTGCATCTCTTCAATGATGATCTGGCATTTGATTCATATGTGTCATAATCAACATCATCACTTTCTCGTGCCGTAGCCATGTCAACAGAACAAGGGCACACTGAAAAATAAACAGATCGGTGTAAATATACAATCATGAATAGGCTTTTGGCAAAGTGGGGTCAGTTTAGGTAACTTAAATATGTCTGATGGATCGATTAACTAGTTAACTAGTTAACAAAAAATAACTTAATCAAAATTTCTCAAGATGAGTTGATCAACTCGATTAATTATCTATTAATTTCCTTTTAAACTAGACATGGAAATATCAATCAATCCATGTAGTCACCCTGTGGTCTGCCCCTCCTAGCCTATGCTATCATTAATTATCTTTTAATTCAAAGTGGTAAGTATATTGTTCTCCAGTCCTTAGCTTAGCTTAAATGAGAGAGAGAGAGAGATGGTTGATACTGATAAATATAATAATACAAAACACGAAGTAAGTTTGATATAATGAAAACTAATATAGTATACAAAAGGATAAATATGCTATGCTATAGGTAGATCGCAAGGATGACTTAATACCCAATCAAATTGTGTAGTCATATGTTGCATAACAAAATAGTATGCAGTTGTTGACAGTGATAATCGGATAAATTGAAATTGAAAGAAACATTTTATATAGGCCTATATAGGTCAACTATTCTATATTCAATAGCTGTACTAGATTGATATTGGGTTATAAGCATTGTCTAACGTTATTATATATACCATATCAAAATATACTACCGGCGGCTATCTTGATTCATTGAATGTTTGATCATTAATGTCCGTTATGCCTACAATATCATGGAACATGAACGGGAAAGACACGTACTGTAAATTTAAACGAGATATTATGGTCCAAATATTACGAATGTTACTTTAATAACACCCAGGCAGTGACAAGAACAGACAATTTGTGTACGGTAGGCTACTTACAAAATAATAAAACACTAAAATGAACAAGGTTGGTTGAAAGATGAACGGTTGGCTGGAGCAAGACGCTGAACACAAAACAATAAGCATGACTGCTGGTAGCATCAAGGTTTGGCTGAGCTTTACAGCTCTTATGATCTCGATAATGATTCTTGGAATTCCCTACAACTTATAGTAAACTACTAGTATCTGAAACGTATGAGGCCAAATAAATATATGGGGAGTAGTTACCTCTTGAATAAATATAAGTAAAACAATTTTTAAACTTAACTTACGTAAAAGTGAGGGAAGCTCTACTACTGCCTTCCTCATCCTGTCCCAACTCGTCTCAGTCTGACTGAGGGCGCAGAGGGGCCCGCCGCCTGAAAGCCAACCGACACGTATCATACAGGTACTGTATGATAATATGTACGGTGTAGAGACGCGAAGTGAATACGCAGGTTATCAAGTACTCCAAATTATTATTGTTTTGTATTTGTCCATTTATTTGGTACTATAATGGCTATTATTGACCTTAATTAAAGTTTTTACCTTGGATTACCTCAGAATTACCTTATAGATACTTGGATTACTTCAGAATTACCTTAAAAATGCCATTACCTTAAATGAGATGAGATTACACTAATCTGAGTTAATTACCTCAAAAATGAGAGCCCTGGGTGAATGTTCGGGATCATACATAGCGATGTATGCATTTTTATTTGAGATAGGCTTACTTTCCCTTGTTTAGTATATGTTCTAACAATGATCTAGCCGAAATCAGATATCCCAATCTTTGTAAGACACACCTCCTTCCTACACCAGTATTGCCAGATAATTCTGCGAGCCCCAGAGCGAGGGTGGGTCAGCTGGAACTTTGACCAACTGTATATTATATGACCAAGATTAATATCCAATTTATCGAATATTGGATATCTATCTAATCATGTACTGGAATCCAACTGCACTATGAATAGCCTAATGCTTATGCGAGAGGAAAGAACTTTTTATGGGGCACAGATCACATAGGTTATTAGGGGATAATGGTAGATAGCAAGCACTATTTCATTAGTTATTACTCACATCCATAGAATACAGAAGGATAGAGAGGAAAGAGAGACTCCACAAATCTGTAAATAGTGATCCGCGGGTTTGAGAGATGGCAGCACGATCGCAAAGGAAAATGGGAGGGTCCCCATTAATTCGTAATAATTCCTACCTTGTTCTAACAACGCTATTAATAATCAATTGAACGTTATCCAGAGACTCTGTAGATATGACAGAGTTAAATAGACATAAGTAGAGGCTGCTGTAAAGGCCAGATCATCGTGAAATTGTCGTATGTATGAGAAGGTTCATAAGCAAACCTCATCAAACCCCCACCATTGTTGTGAGATTCGAGAGTTGCCAACGTCAAACATGCTGGGCCAAAATATCCCTAGATGTCATAAGTATAACCTATGAACGTATTTCGCGAAATGTCCTGTTTTAGTGCAACTTTATAAATTAACATCTACATAACATGTAACTAATAATATATATTCAAAATTAAATTTTAATTCTTGTTGTGTTGCTTGTAGTTATACAGCTTACATCATATATAAGTATTTGTTTTATATTGATTATGTATTCCTAATATTTTCCTCTTGCTTTTATATATCTATTTTATTTTAAATAATTTACAAGTGTTTTTACCAACATTAAATCACTCTTAAAGACTTTCCCTTTTTAACCTATTGCCCTTATTTTGCGGAATTTCCCTTAACTTTGGTAACACTGCAGACAACACAAATATCAAGGAGTATCTAATAGGGAAAAACGACTGAGGTGTTTTGGTTGTATGCCCTACAATAGCGCTGCCACCAAATCCCTAGGACGCGCGGCAAAATAACCGTGTAACGTCACACTTTCGCCTCTATCCTTCTGTACTCTATGGCAGAGACCTTACAGGTGTCTAGGCAGGCGCCACCACTTGAGCTATCACAGCCAGGACACAGTACTCGCACATGCTGGGCGCTACATAATATGACAATATTGTTATTATTATGCTCACATCCTTATACTTATACTCGGTATGGGATTAGCAGCACACCGTTCACTAAATTTTAAGCCTCTTGGCCATTGAGTACAGATTGGATAGAGAGGAAGGAAAGACTCCACAAATAGCAATCCGCGCGTTCGAGAGATGGCGTTGCCCTGCAAAATAAAATACGTAAAACATAACATGGATAGCTATTATATTTTAACCACCCATATATATTCCATATTCGTTACTCTATTCGCTTATTACATTCAAAACAATATTACCCAAACTCTATAAATACTCGAAAGTCAATAGGTTTGTTAAAAAAAATCCCGAAAGTAGATTAGTCAAGGATTTCTTGTCATTAGGGGTACGTAAACAAACAGCACCTCTCAGACCACCGCCATTGCCGGAGTCCTGATTCATAGTTGCCAAGGTCAAACAGGCGAAGATGCGTTTCCCCTAAACGACAATATATTCCCAACAAGAGCTGCCTATATTCTTGAGATTTAAGTGCACACGCGTGTGTGTGTGTGTGTGTGTGTGTGGGGTAAGAAAATAATCATAATTGGTAATGCTCACATGTTCATAAATATGTTGCTGTTCGTGCGGTGTCTATCGCTTATATTTATGGAAAAAATATAGGTTGCATCCATAGAGTACAGATTGGATAGAGAGGAAAGAAAGACGTGACTCGCTAGCGCTCGCCAGGGCAGTGATATGGGCTACAATAATCGTAGAACGATGTTCTTTCTTTCATAGAGTACATGTTGTCACAGACAGATCAGTGGTGATCTTTATTCTTGTCTGTGACACTTAGAAGTATTTTATATCAGTGCTAGAATATAAGATACATGGTGTGAAGTTAAGGAGAGAGAGAGCGGGGTAGGCAGCGTGGTGGTAGTATGTGCGTGTGTATGTACGTTTGCCTCCCGCGCTCGGTAGGCGTCTCCCACGCCCGTGATTGGCCGGCGGCCCTGTCGACGCCATAGAATGCTTGCTCTTCATGACGTAGTCGTCTGTGATTGGCAGCCGCGGTCCTGGGACGGTGGTGCGGGCACCTATCCTTGTGTCTCCTGCAGAGCTAGGCTTGGTGTGCTAGGTCCTACATGTCCCTTGCAACCTGTCTCCCATATAACCCTCTATACTACTATCTCTCTCTCTGAACTTCTTCGGTTTCATACTTCTCTCTTTATTCAATTACTTATCCCTTCTGGTTCTACATACGACTTCCATAGTCGGCCAGTCGTATTACCAGCACCAGCTCTCCATATATGTTTGCACTAGTTTTAGGGATTATTAGAGTCATAGTCAAATGGTACCATAGTGTTGGGGTGCTCCTAATTATTGAGCTGTTCTCTCTTATTATTTAATGCTAGACAGTGGAAGGTATCTTTGGTCATTGTCTGAGTTATGTATGTGGCAAGTCAGAGCCTGTACAACATCGACGAAGCTAGCTAGACTGTAACCCTTGTGCATACTTTCCTTTGCGAGTGTAGCAGTATACAAGTGAAGGGCTCTTGCCTAATCTCACCTGCATACTTGCTACCTCATTTTGTTGACCTTTGTGGAGCGCCAGGGTAAGACCAGATACTTGAGATCTGGACTTACCAAGAGAGCCTCCAAGTCACTTAACGTAACCTAAGGGAAATCTGTTCAAGGGGAGACAGTAGGCTACGTGCATGTTTGCGCTCTGCCTAGTTTCTTAGTACCTTTTTTATGCCACTGCTAGACTTTATTAGTGAGAAAGACAGCATTGTGTTTATTAACTTTAATTGTGTATGCTTTAGGAATTATTCACGCCTTATTTTAGCCTAGGTTGATGCATAGTGCACAACCCAGTTTGGCTGTTACGTTGGCTAAGGAAGTACTGTTTTGAGTAGCGATTATTAGGGCTGTCACAGAGTTGTTGCACACGCTTTGGTGTCCTGCCCCTGCATTATTTCTGTTCTATATTAACCCGGCAAGCGCGATAGGCCTCGCGGAAGGCTTCCTATAGGGAACGCGATAGGCCTCACGGAAGCAAGACCATAAAAAAAGCCATCCAAAATAAAAAAGGGCCTATCAAAACAAAGGATTTTGTCTCTAGGTGAGATAATTCCCCTCTAGTACTCATCCATGTGTTTCTCACCCCTCCCCCTCCCCTCCTTCCCCACCTTATTCCCCCCTCCCCCCCCTCCTCAATTCTCACCTATTTATCCTCTTATTATCATCATTTATCGGTTATTTTTTTCTCCCGCGATAATGTAGCACAAGTGGGTTGCATAAAATATCGTTATGCAACACCCAGACACCGGCACACACCGCCCCGCTCGTCTCAGTTGACTCCCAGACAGCGAGAGGGGAGGGCTGCCTGTGGCTCTCTCTCGCCTGAGATTATGACCGGGTGGCCAATATCTTCGTTTTTCACCACCCAAATGCTTTTCCCACTTATTTTAGCACTCTTGAAGGTTCATATATACATCATATATGTAAAATAAAAGCATACCGAAAACAAATAATGCTTTATATTGTAAATATAACTAATTCTGTCAGAATCCAGGGCTAGAAATGTACAAATAACTACCCTAGCACCTAGGTCTATATCACGCTTGTCAGGTTAATGAGCATCTTAGAGCATCAGACGTTTTCAGAAGATTCTTTATCTGATTACTGTAGGACTAGACTTCCAGTGCTTTCATAGAGCATTGTAGAGGTTAGTGTTGAGTACAGACTCACACTAAAGTTAACGTAAGCATATACTCCTTTATTTAATCTTGTTATAGTTTATTCAAGCATTGTTATTACTTAAGAGCATTTTATTAACGTAAAGTACTCCTGTTGTGAGCAGGCTTTGCCTTCATCGGTAAGCCTTTGTAGAAGAGCACTAAAACCCAGTTAATTGATACCCCGTTATCCAGGAGATTAACTCTGGAGGGTTTAAGTGTTTTGTTCGCCGGCGAAATAGTTCGAGGGTTTGGAATTAGCGTACCGTTGTTGCAGATAATTATAGCCTATCATCTAGTCCAATATTGAGTGCCCTTGTTTATTTCGTAGTGCCGGTCGTAACAAATGGCGACCTTAGACCAGAATATAGTGAACTGAATATTGCAGTTTTTTTTTTGAGAAATCTTATTGCCATTTGGGGGTTGAATTAATTTCTCGCATTGTTGGCAGTAGACATTGTTTTGAGGATACATAGAACTTGTTGGAGTTATTGGTGACCTAGTATTGCACTCAAGAACATCTTCGAATATTTTTTGGTTAATAAAGCTACGCAAGAGTTTGGCTATTTTTGTCTGGACTTGAGAATTTTTGGTTGTTGACTCCATCATGTCACTGGACGGGTCTGAGCATAGTGAGGGCACAGTGCGAGAGGCAGGCGAGGAGGTGGAGAAGGTAGAGTTGTTAAGCGGCGCTCGGGTGGTGAACAGTGAGGAGGATGGTCGGATTTTTTGGGGGAAGCCTATGTCGGCGGACCGGGTGTCGGGGCTAGACCGGTACGGACTGCAGTGTGTGGCCACGGTCTTAGGGTTTTCCGGTACTAGCGGTATGTCGAGAAGTGAGCTGGCTGCCTGTGTGCTGGGTGGGGTGCATGGGGTTTCGGGTAGAGCGGGAGCTGGGGCACCTTCGGCCCAGCCCCCATTCCACTCGACTCCTACCATGGCGCCCCTACGGGTTCCGGAGCCGAGTATGTTCCCGCAGGCCGATGCCCGCTGGCGGTTGGGTATGCCTCTAGGTGATTCACGGGGTGGGTCCCCGATAGTAGCACCCCCTCCTCAGGGTTTGACTCCCGAGATGTTGTTTCGGCTTGAGCAGCAGAAGCTCGAGCTCGAGCAACGGAAGTATGAGGCTGAGCTCAGACAGCAGCAGCAGCAGCGAGAGGCTGAGCTTAAGTATGAGTCTGAAAGGTATCGTGCCGATGTTGACCTAGAGAAAACTCGTATAGAGGTGACGAGGAACCGGGTCGCCCAGGGGGGTCGAGCCCATGACCAGTCCCTGTCGCATCTACTTAAGTTGGTTCCAGTGTTTGATGAGTTGGGAGTTACAGAATTTTTTCTCCGGTTCGAGAATAACTGCCAGGAGCACCAATGGCCCGAGGAGAAGTGGGCAGCCCTTGTTTCTTCACGATTGACGGGGAAAGCACTCAATGCGTACGATGCTTTGCCCCTAGATTCCTGTGTGAATTACGAGATATTGAAAGAAGCTGTCCTTAGCACCTCTCAGACCACCGCCATTGCCGGAGTCCTGATTCATAGTTGCCAAGGTCAAACAGGCGAAGATGCGTTTCCCCTAAACGACAATATATTCCCAACAAGAGCTGCCTATATTCTTGAGATTTCAGTGCACACGCGTGTGTGTGTGTGTGGGGTAAGAAAATAATCATAATTGGTAATGCTCACATGTTCATCAATATGTTGCTGTTCGTGCGGTGTCTATCGCTTATATTTATGGAAAAAATATAGGTTGCATCCATAGAGTACAGATTGGATAGAGAGGAAAGAAAGACGTGACTCGCTAGCGCTCGCCAGGGCAGTGATATGGGCTACAATAATCGTAGAACGATGTTCTTTCTTTCATAGAGTACATGTTGTCACAGACAGATCAGTGGTGATCTTTATTCTTGTCTGTGACACTTAGAAGTATTTTATATCAGTGCTAGAATATAAGATACATGGTGTGAAGTTAAGGAGAGAGAGAGCGGGGTAGGCAGCGTGGTGGTAGTATGTGCGTGTGTATGTACGTTTGCCTCCCGCGCTCGGTAGGAGTCTCCCACGCCCGTGATTGGCCGGCGGCCCTGTCGACGTCATAGAATGCTTGCTCTTCATGACGTAGTCGTCTGTGATTGGCAGCCGCGGTCCTGGGACGGTGGTGCGGGCACCTATCCTTGTGTCTCCTGCAGAGCTAGGCTTGGTGTGCTAGGTCCTACATGTCCCTTGCAACCTGTCTCCCATATAACCCTCTATACTACTATCTCTCTCTCTGAACTTCTTCGGTTTCATACTTCTCTCTTTATTCAATTGCTTATCCCTTCTGGTTCTACATACGACTTCCATAGTCGGCCAGTCGTATTACCAGCACCAGCTCTCCATATATGTTTGCACTAGTTTTAGGGATTATTAGAGTCATAGTCAAATGGTACCATAGTGTTGGGGTGCTCCTAATTATTGAGCTGTTCTCTCTTATTATTTAATGCTAGACAGTGGAAGGTATCTTTGGTCATTGTCTGAGTTATGTATGTGGCAAGTCAGAGCCTGTACAACATCGACGAAGCTAGCTAGACTGTAACCCTTGTGCATACTTTCCTTTGCGAGTGTAGCAGTATACAAGTGAAGGGCTCTTGCCTAATCTCACCTGCATACTTGCTACCTCATTTTGTTGACCTTTGTGGAGCGCCAGGGTAAGACCAGATACTTGAGATCTGGACTTACCAAGAGAGCCTCCAAGTCACTTAACGTAACATAAGGGAAATCTGTTCAAGGGGAGACAGTAGGCTACGTGCATGTTTGCGCTCTGCCTAGTTTCTTAGTACCTTTTTTATGCCACTGCTAGACTTTATTAGTGAGAAAGACAGCATTGTGTTTATTAACTTTAATTGTGTATGCTTTAGGAATTATTCACGCCTTATTTTAGCCTAGGTTGATGCATAGTGCACAACCCAGTTTGGCTGTTACGTTGGCTAAGGAAGTACTGTTTTGAGTAGCGATTATTAGGGCTGTCACAGAGTTGTTGCACTCCCTTGTTTTATATATATGTATCCTACTTATTGGTGTATTTAAGATACACGCTTTGGTGTCCTGCCCCTGCATTATTTCTGTTCTATATTAACCCGGCAAGCGCGATAGGCCTCGCGGAAGGCTTCCTATAGGGAACGCGATAGGCCTCACGGAAGCAAGACCATAAAAAAAGCCATCCAAAATAAAAAAGGGCCTATCAAAACAAAGGATTTTGTCTCTAGGTGAGATAATTCCCCTCTAGTACTCATCTATGTGTTTCTCACCCCTCCCCCTCCCCTCTTTCCCCACCTTATTCCCCCATCCCCCCCCCTCCTCAATTATCACCTATTTATCCTCTTATTATCATCATTTATCGGTTATTTTTCTCTCCCGCGATAATGTAGCACAAGTGGGTTGCATAAAATATCGTTATGCAACACCCAGACACCGGCACACACCGCCCCGCTCGTCTCAGTTGACTCCCAGACAGCGAGAGGGGAGGGCTGCCTGTGGCTCTCTCTCGCCTGAGATTATGACCGGGTGGCCAATATCTTCGTTTTTCACCACCCAAATGCTTTTCCCACTTATTTTAGCACTCTTGAAGGTTCATATATACATCATATATGTAAAATAAAAGCATACCGAAAACAAATAATGCTTTATATTGTAAATATAACTAATTCTGTCAGAATCCAGGGCTAGAAATGCACAAATAACTACCCTAGCACCTAGGTCTATATCACGCTTGTCAGGTTAATGAGCATCTTAGAGCATCAGACGTTTTCAGAAGATTCTTTATCTGATTACTGTAGGACTAGACTTCCAGTGCTTTCATAGAGCATTGTAGAGGTTAGTGTTGAGTACAGACTCGCACTAAAGTTAACGTAAGCATATACTCCTTTATTTAATCTTGTTATAGTTTATTCAAGCATTGTTATTACTTAAGAGCATTTTATTAACGTAAAGTACTCCTGTTGTGAGCAGGCTTTGCCTTCATCGGTAAGCCTTTGTAGAAGTGCACTAAAACCCAGTTAATTGATACCCCGTTATCCAGGAGATTAACTCTGGAGGGTTTAAGTGTTTTGTTCGCCGGCGAAATAGTTAGAGGGTTTGGAATTAGCGTACCGTTGTTGCAGATAATTATAGCCTATCATCTAGTCCAATATTGAGTGCCCTTGTTTATTTCGTAGTGCCGGTCGTAACAAATGGCGACCTTAGACCAGAATATAGTGTACTGAATAGTGCAGTTTTTTTTTTGGAGAAATCTTATTGCCATTTGGGGGTTGAATTAATTTCTCGCATTGTTGGCAGTAGACATTGTTTTGAGGATACATAGAACTTGTTGGAGTTATTGGTGACCTAGTATTGCACTCAAGAACATCTTCGAATATTTTTTGGTTAATAAAGCTACGTAAGAGTTTGGCTATTTTTGTCTGGACTTGAGAATTTTTGGTTGTTGACTCCATCATGTCACTGGACGGGTCTGAGCATAGTGAGGGCACAGTGCGAGAGGCAGGCGAGGAGGTGGAGAAGGTAGAGTTGTTAAGCGGCGCTTGGGTGGTGAACAGTGAGGAGGATGGTCGGATTTTTTGGGGGAAGCCTATGTCGGCGGACCGGGTGTCGGGGCTAGACCGGTACGGACTGCAGTGTGTGGCCACGGTCTTAGGGTTTTCCGGTACTAGCGGTATGTCGAGAAGTGAGCTGGCTGCCTGTGTGCTGGGTGGGGTGCATGGGGTTTCGGGTAGAGCGGGAGCTGGGGCACCTTCGGCCCAGCCCCCATTCCACTCGACTCCTACCATGGCGCCCCTACGGGTTCCGGAGCCGAGTATGTTCCCGCAGGCCGATGCCCGCTTGCGGTTGGGTATGCCTCTAGGTGATTCACGGGGTGGGTCCCCGATAGTAGCACCCCCTCCTCAGGGTTTGACTCCCGAGATGTTGTTTCGGCTTGAGCAGCAGAAGCTCGAGCTCGAGCAATGGGAAGTATGAGGCTGAGCTCAGACAGCAGCAGCAGCAGCAGCGAGAGGCTGAGCTTAAGTATGAGTCTGAAAGGTATCGTGCCGATGTTGACCTAGAGAAAACTCGTGTAGAGGTGACAAGGAACCGGGTCGCCCAGGGGGGTCGAGCCCATGACCAGTCCCTGTCGCATCTACTTAAGTTGGGAGTTACAGAATTTTTTCTCCGGTTCGAGAATAACTGCCATGAGCACCAATGGCCCGAGGAGAAGTGGGCAGCCCTTGTTTCTTCACGATTGACGGGGAAAGCACTCAATGCGTACGATGCTTTGCCCCTAGATTCCTGTGTGAATTACGAGATATTGAAAGAAGCTGTCCTGAGGGCGTATGAGCTACAGCCAGAGACCTATAGGCTGAAGTTTAGGGCGGTTCCAAAAAGAAAGGAGAATACTTTCCAGGAACACGCTAGAGAGCTGTCAGATGCATTTGAAAATTGGTTAAGGTCGGAGAAGGCAACTAGTTTTGATTCAGTAAAACAACTAATGTTGCTCGAACAATTTTTTAAATGTACTGGCTGTGACTTGACTCGTAACATTAAAGAAAAGCGACCGAAAAACTCTACAAGAGGCGGCTGAGCTGGCTGACCTCAGGTTGTCATTGATTCGCGGGTGCGAGTCTGCACAGAGAGCTGAGGCAGGTAACAAGGGGTGTACCACTCCACCCCCCCGAATTAATGACACAACATATAATTATCCATGTAAGAGTACTGTTGCCAATTATGAACCCAAGTCGAAACCCTTCCCGTTTAAGAAAGGCCAGGGCCCTTCCTCACCTCAGAGGAAGTCCAAGAGTGAGGTGGAATGTTTCAAGTGTCATGAGAAGGGGCATATTGCGCGCTCATGTCCGAGCACACCGCCTACAGCAGTGGTGTCACTAGTGAGCAACATCGGTGTGTCTTTGAGGTCTTCCGCGTTTGCCCGGGGTAAACGGTCGGTTGCGAAGTCATCGCCGGTGCAGAAGCAGCAGGAGGGCTCGTCACCCGTCCGTGATGTTTTTTGTGGTCATAGGGGGCACGACACTGTGAGGTGGGCTGGTGTGAGGCATAGGCTTGAGTTGTTGTGTGATACGGGCGCTTCCCAGACACTTGTTAAGAATTTCACTGGCAAGCCTGTTAACGTGGCTCGGGTTGTGGTGGTTCAAGGCATCAATGCTACGCGGTCTTACCCGCTGGTCAGAATGGAGCTTGAGGTGGACGGTGTGACATGGGAGTTAGATGCGGGTGTGGTGGAGAAGTTGCCAGTTGAGGGGGTCGACCTCCTTCTTGGTAATGACTTTGCGGTGCCCACTTCCGAGGTTCCACCCTTAGTCGTTGCCAAGAGGGCGGCCGACACGAGTAGGGAGGAGCAAGAGGGGCTTGAGAGATCTCGGTCCGTTCAGGTGTCACAGCCTAGTACCCAAGTTTATGACCAGCGGAGGAAGGGTCGGAAGGAGAAAGTCGAGGCTGGTGGTCGGGTTGAGAGTTTGGACCCAGCGACACTCCTTGGTGACTCGGTACTTGACCCAAAGGTGAGCTCCGGAGTGGCCCCAGAACCTGTCCCCCCTAGGGACATGGTAGGGCGTGATGGCACTCCGCGACAGAGTTGTTCCCAGGTGGAGGAGAGTTGTGGGAACGGGGCTGTTGAACTCGAGGACGGGGAAGCATGTCAGGTGAACCTGTTAGAGGAGTTTGTGAGGCAACCACCTGAGGAGCCTACTGTCCCTGCGTTGGTCTGCAGCGGCCAAGGTGGAGAAGGAGAGAGGGGCAGTGGGGCACAGGTGGAGGAGAGTCGGGATTGTCATGTCTCGGTGGAGCAGTGGGCGGGTCAGGTGGCTGTGGATGCGCTAGAGCACCTGCCTGAGCAGCAGTGTGCAGCGCTCCAGCACCTGATCGGTCCATACCCCACTGTTTGTGCAGAGCATCCAGGCCTCACAACTCATGCGGTGCACGAGGTTCCGCCGGCAGGTCACTTGAGTGTCAGTAAACCGTTGGCCTCGTTGTTTCAGTGGTTCAAGGTGGGCGACGAGGCTTTGGCATGGTTGCCAGGTCAGGGTCGACCCATGGCTGCCAAGTATGGTGGTCAGAAGGAGGAGATTGAGCAGATTGGCGAGGTTGGCTGTGGAGTGGATGCGCCCGGCCATCGCATAGCCTCCCAATGCTGCTCTAGTGAAATGCAACAGCCCTACCATAGACCGACTGTATCTGGCCATGTCGCTGAAGGCGGTGATGCTGCGCAGGCAGATGTAGTTGCAAGGAATGCGGGGTGCGCATGTACGGTATCGGCGGGGAAGCCTTAGCAATTATGAACTATGGGAGTGACTGCACAGGTGGTACTGATGGTCCCTCTCATGACCTGGCTGTTCTAGGGACGAAGGTGGAGAAGGAGGGAGACTACAGGTTAGAAGCTGCGGTCTCGGCTGGGTTGTGGGAGGGCACTAGGCATGTTGTTTGTGGAGACAGTGCAAGGCAGTTGTTTACTAGGCTATGGCAGTACATTCGCATGTTTGTTCATTCTCCAGGCCTGATGTACGGGGTAGAATCCGACATGGAGGCTGGAGACAGTGCCAGGCAGTTGTTTACTAGGCTATGGCAGTACTTTCGCATGTTTGTTCATTCTCCAGGCCTGATGTACGGGGTAGAATCAGACATGGAGGCTGGAGACAGTGGAAGGCTCCAGTTAATTCCCTACCGTATAAATCCTGCTTGACAGCCTGTTGTGAAAGCAGAGCTAGACGACATGTGGAAAAAGGGTCTGAGGGATAAAGGATATCGTGAGTGGTCGTTGCCAGTAACTTTGCAACCTGTGTTAAGTGGCAAGATCAGTGTGTGTGTTGATTGCAAGAGTGGATGTTAATTATCCCTGACAGACGCTTATACCTTATCGAGAGTTGACGACACCATAGACCGCCTCGAGGCTGCATCGCCTATCACGAAGGTAGAACTAGTGAAAGGTTATTGGCAGGCCCCGTTGCCGGAAAGAGCGAAGAGAAGTGCCAGTCTTGCGATGAACTAGGCAGTTTATCAGTGTCAGGCGTTGTGCTGCCGGAACACAAGTTGGATGTGTGGCATGCTAAGGGCACTGATAATGTTTTGGCTGATTGTTTGTCATGGGAGGGTTTGTTTGCAGGAGAACCCTCGCCGTTCAGTCAGTGTGTGTTGAGAGTGGAGAAAAACTAGGCTTGCCACTAGTGCAACGCCGCCAAAACACTATTAAAATATATAAAAACCTCCCATACAAAAAAAAATATATATTTTTGATAGTATATAAGTGCAGTATATCACAGCAAGCATCCAAGACACTGAGTTGTTGTCTTAGTAGGCTAGGCTTGGTGAAGCTTGCTCGTTGAGCGTGATATAATTATTATGATGCTATTATTTTGGGGGAAGTGTTGTGCAGATTTTTTTTATAATGCAGTGTTTTATGTTTGTGATCGTGCCTTGTTTTCACAACTTGGGAGAGTGGCTAGGTGATGCGGGGTTGATGGGCATTCTGTCTGGTCAGATGTGGGGTTCGCCTGTGGCTGAGTCCCACATCTTGGGCGGGGTGTTACGCTGGCCAGCTTGCCAGAATGCGCTCGTGACTTGCTAGCGCTCGCCAGGGCAGTGATATGGGCTACAATAATCGTAGAATGATGTTCTTTCTTTCATAGAGTACATGTTGTCACAGACAGATCAGTGGTGATCTTTATTCTTGTCTGTGACACTTAGAAGTATTTTATATCAGTGCTAGAATATAAGATGCATGGTGTGAAGTTAAGGAGAGGGAGAGCGGGGTAGGCAGCGTGGTGGTAGTATGTGCGTGTGTATGTACGTTTGCCTCCCGCGCTCGGTAGGAGTCTCCCACGCCCGTGATTGGCCGGCGGCCCTGTCGACGTCATAGAATGCTTGCTCTTCATGACGTAGTCGTCTGTGATTGCGGCCACGGTCCTGGGACGGTGGTGCGGGCTCCTATCCTTGTGTCTCCTGCAGAGCTAAGCTTGGTGTGCTAGGTCCTACATGTCCCTTGCAACCTGTCTTCCATATAACCCTCTATACTACTATCTCTCTCTCTGAACTTCTTCGGTTTCATACTTCTCTCTTTATTCAATTACTTATCCCTTCTCGTTCTGCATACGACTTCCATAGTCGGCCAGTCGTATTACCAGCACCAGCTCTCCATATATGTTTGCACTAGTTTTAGGGATTATTAGAGTCAGTCAAATGGTACCATAGTGTTGGGGTGCTCCTAATTATTGAGCTGTTCTCTCTTATTATTTAATGCTAGACAGTGGAAGATATCTTTGGTCGTTGTCTGAGTTATGTATGTGGCAAGTCAGAGCCTGTACAACATCGACGAAGCTAGCGAGCCTGTAACCCTTGTGCATACTTTCCTTTGCGAGTGTAGCAGTATACAAGTGAAGGGCTCTTGCCTAATCTTACCTGCATACTTGCTAACTCATTTTGTTGACCTTTGTGGAGCGCCAGGGTAAGACCAGATACTTGAGATCTGGACTTACCAAGAGAGCCTCCAAGTCACTTAACGTAACATAAGGGAAATCTGTTCAAGGGGAGACAGTAGGCTACGAGCATGCTTACGCTCTGCCTAGTTTCTTAGTACCTTTTTTATGCCACTGCTAGACTTTATTAGTGAGAAAGACAGCATTGTGTTTATTAACTTTAATTGTGTATGCTTTAGGAATTATTCACGCCTTATTTTAGCCTAGGTTGATGCATAGTGCACAACCCAGTTTGGCTGTTACGTTGGCTAAGGAAGTACTGTTTTGAGTGGCGATTATTAGGGCTGTCACAGAGTTGTTGCACTCCCTTGTTATATATACTGTATGTATCCTACTTATTGGTGTATTTAAGATACACGCTTTGGTGTCCTGCCCCTGCATTATTTCTGTTCTATATTAACGAGCATCTTAGAGTATCAGACGTTTTCAGAAGATTCTTTATCTGATTGCTGTAGGACTAGACTTCCAGTGCTTTCATAGAGCATTGTAGAGGTTAGTGTTGAGTACAGACTCACACTAAAGTTAACGTAAGCATATACTCCTTTATTTAATCTTGTTATAGTTTATTCAAGCATTGTTATTACTTAATAAACTTTTTTTAACGTAAAGTACTCCTGTTGTGAGCAGGCTTTGCCGTCATCGGTAAGCCTTTGTAGAAGTGCACTAAAACCCAGTTAATTGATACCCCGTTATCCAGGAGATTAACTCTGGAGGGTTTAAGTGTTTTGTTCGCCGGCGAAATAGTTCGAGGGTTTGGAATTAGCGTACCGTTGTTGCAGATATAGCCTATCATCTAGTCCAATATTGAGTGCCCTTGTTTATTTCGTAGTGCCGGACGTAACAGACGCTACAAATCTGAAAATAGCGAGCCGCGCGTTCGAGAGATGGCAGCACGATCGCAAAGGAAAACGAGAGGGTCCCCATTAATTCGTAATAATCCCTACCTTGTACTAATAACGCTATTATTAATCAATTCTACGCTATCCAGAGACTCGTTACAAGACAACCAGTAATCGTAGAAGGATGGTTCTGGTGTCATTGGAAAGCTGAATTAACGCCCTTTCAGGGATGCATACTTGTATTACGCTCTGGCTCTTGTTTATGCATGAAAACGAGCACGGAAACAAGCTCGTTTACGGTAAAACCCCCGCTGGGCGGCACATCAAATATACTCCTCCACCCGCTCTTAAGGTGTTAAGACGTTTCCTCTTTAATCTATTGCCCCCTCATTTTGCGGAATTTCTCTTAACTTTGGTAACACTGCAAACAAGCCTGGCGCACAGATATCAAGGAGTATCTAATAAGGAAAAATGACCGAGGTGTTTTGGTTGTATGCCCTACAACAGTCCTGCCACCAAATTCCTAAGATGTGCGGAAAAATAACCGTGTGACGTCACGCTTTTGCCTCTATTCAATCTGTACTCTATGCTTGCAACTATATAACAATCAGTGATGTATGTTCTCGATCTCTATTCTCGATTTATAATGTGTCTTGTTGCCATGACGTAATTCTGCATTAATTTGTGCAATTCTTTATAAGCTTAATTACAAATATATAATGAAGAACAACAGTTTGGCTGTATCCATGAGTGGATGCAATCATATTTCTCAATGAGGAAATGCGTATATAGTGCTGTATTCTATATTAACAGGGTGTGTCTGGCAACACACGACAGAAGTCAAAGAAAGAGTAAAGACTCGCAGAGAGGAAACATTACTAGCAAGACGCTACCAAATTAATACTAAGTGCTCTCTACAGATGGCAGTAGAGTCAGTACAAAGAAAAATAACAGGACTACGGGAAGGGGTATATAGAATATTGTGTATGAAGTATTATAGTATACGTTTCGTCCATGCCATTCTTAAGCCATTCTGTACCGGCGAAGTCCTTTTAAGCTTATTGTAGCTATATTCACACGATTTTATACAGTTAGAAAAGGATCTGTGGTAGTAATTAAAAGGGTAGGCCTAAAGAGAGAGCTAATTGGGTCGAACTTTTTTATCGTTGGATGTCATTTTGTAAAGTGAATGAATCGTCTAATACTAGCCACAATCAAATATAAAATATACAGAAGGGGTATTAAATCTTTAGGTACTAGATGGTGTAATGGTTATATAAAGTGTTTAAGATCTGTAGGCCTATGTGGTAACCCAGGTTCGAATCCCGGTAGGATCACATGATTACATACCGGTACATTACATTGGGTGGTGTTTGGTGTTAAATAAATAAATTAGAATGCCATATTCCTTTCAATTGTCTATACATATCTTACATCAATTTGTCATATTATTGGTAACAATCATTAGACCTAATGTGACGCCTGCCAGCGTTGGCAGAATCGCCTCCCGGTAGCCACTAGCACTCGCCAGGGCAGTGAAATGGCCTACAGTCTGTCTACAATGTTGTACTTTCTTTCTTGTGAATCGTCATGTCACAGGCAGGGTAGAAGTGGTCTTTGTTTTCGCCTGTGACAATGCATTGTATTTTATATCATGAGTTGAACATAAGATGCATTGTAGTGAAGGAGAGAGAGAGAGCGAGCGAGCAAGGTGGGGAGGGGAGTGTTGCTTTTCCTCCTCCTCCCTCCCGGAGGAGTTGCTCGCCCGCGTGGTCTTTTCTCTCGGTTTTGATTGGCTGGTGGTTCATGGCGCCTTATGCAGGCCTGCTGCCGGGTGACGTAGTGGCCTGTGATTGGCTGACCACCGTGCCTTTGTGTGGGATCCTGGAGGGGTCCAGAGGAGCTATTCTCCTCAGAGCTTTCCTGACTAGCATACCCTTCACATTTCCCTTGCCCCCCCTGTCTCCCGACTTCTACCTATAGAGCACTTTCTCTCTCTCTCAACTTCTTACCTCTCATTCTTCTACTCTATTTAATATAACTTCCCTTTGGTTCTGCACGATTTCATATATCGGCCATCGTATTATATGCTGAAGCTCTAAGATAACCCATGTTTAGTTAGGCATTTTGGAGGGGTTACCATTTTGTCTGTAGAGGTTCGACACACTCACGGTGTCTCCCTGCCTATTGCTTGGCTGTCTGCTGGGCTATTTAATGCTAGATTGGGGTGAGACCATGTTGTTGTGATTTCCGATGTGTACTAGGTTTTGTTGAACCTGTACAATCGCAACGGAGACGTGGGAAGCCTAGGTGGTCTTTCTGACTGTGTACCTTGTGAGTTTAGCGCTGTGTTGCGAGTGAGGGCTTTTGCCTCTGCCACCCAACACTGTGCTAACTCGTTTGCTTTGACTTTGAGAGGGTCGCCAGGAGAGAACCAGATACTAGCGATCTGGATCTCAAGAGAGCACCCCGTCAATTAACGTAATTTGGCCGCACAACCTTAAGGACTTCGCTAGGCTACGAGCCGCTTGCTCAGCCATTGTTTCCTAGCCTACTACATCCCAGCTAGACTTTATTCGCCTAGCAGACACCAGATTTAGATTATAAACTTTTTCTGTTATGTATGCATTATATATTATTCACGGCATTTATTAGTCTAGGTTGTTGTTGAGTTGCACAACCCTAGTAGGCTGTTTCGTTGATGAGGAAGTACTTTTGCTGTTTGAGTTCCTACTATTGCGCAGTTATTATTCCCGTGCCAGTTAACCCTATATGTCCTTACAATTGTCATATCCTGTTCCTGCTTTATACTACAGTTCAAAATCCGATACGATCATCTTAACCTAGCATCAGACTTTCTTCAGAAGATTTCCTGCTCGAGACAGTTCATTATTGTTTAGAGTAACTTTAAATATACTTTCTTCTAGTTTGCATTAAATCATTGGAGTGATTTAATTAAGATCTCTATCTTTTCCTAGTATACCTTATTACCGTAATTGTATGTTGTTGTGATCAGGCTGTATCAGAGATCATCAGCCTGTAGTAGTAGTGCACTTATACTGAGTTATAGGATACCCCGTTATCGCAGATTTAACTCTGGAGGGTATAGGTGTTTTTGTGCGCCGGCATTATAAGTTCAGGGGTTGGATCTAGTGTTACCGTTGTGGCTGTGTGCTTTCCTAGTCCAATGATTAAGAGCCCTTGTTTTATACGAGCCCCGGTCGTAACAAATGGCGACCTTGCTTAGGATTTTGTGAACTTAGAGAAATATTGCAGGAGTGTTGTGGTCATTTGTTTTTGTTTAAAGGAATATAGTGGAAATGTGGAATTTGTTTGGCAAGGAGTATAACACTTAAGAGTCTTCAAGCATTTTTTGAGTGAATAGTGCTACATAAGAGTTTAGGTACTTCTATTTTTGTTTATATAAACGTTGAGAATTTTTGGTGGACACTATGTCGAACGACGGATCAATGTACAGTGAGGACACTGTACGGGAAGCAGACTCTGAGGTGCAGCAGCAGGCTTTGTTAGATGACATTAGAGTTATAGCTAGTGAGGAGGATGCAAGGAAGTTTCTGGAGATACCTATTACTGCTGACCGGGTGTCGGGGATTGATCGGTATGGTCTCCAGTGTTTGGCCACGGTCATGGGGCATGTGGGCACTAGCAGCATGTCGAGAGGTGACCTGGTGGCCTGTGTGCTCGTCGGGGTGCGTGGGGCTTCGGGTGGAGCGGGAGCTGGGGCACCTTCGGCCCAGCCCCCATTCCACTCGACTCCTCGGGTTCCGGAGCCGGGTACGTTCCCGCAGGCCGATAGTCACTGGCAGCGTGGTTTGTCACAGGGTGGGTCTCCAATTGTTGCATCTCCTCCTCCTCAAGGTTTAACTGCAGATATGCTCTTCCAGCTTGAGATGGCTAAGATGCAGCTGCAGCAGAAGCGGGAGTTTGAGATGGCTAAGATTCAGGCTGAGGAGAGAAGGGCCAGATATGAGACTGAGGAGAGAAAGGCCATACGTGAGGCTGAGCTTCAGTCTGAAGAGAGAAAGACGAAGTACTGTGCAGACATAGATCTTGAGAAGTCTAGGGTGGAGTCGACAGGGCAGCGTCTCGGTTCTGGGAATCGAGGTCTTGATCAGTCGTTATCGCACCTGCTCAAGTTGGTCCCTGTATTTGATGAGTCGGGTGTCACTGAATTTGTTATGCGTTTCGAGAAGAAGTGCCGGGACCACCAGTGGCCCGAGGTTAAGTGGGCAGCCCTTGTTTCCTCTAGATTGATTGGCAAAGGACTCAAGGCATATGATGCGTTGCCCTTGGAGTCGTGCATCGATTACGAGGTATTGAAGGAGGCTGTCCTGCGGGCATATGAGTTACAACCAGAGACGTACAGATTGAAGTTCCGGGGTGTAACGAAGGGTCGTGAGTGCACCTTTCTTGAGCATGCCCGGGATCTGTCCGATGCATTTAGAACTGGCTGCGTTCTGAGAAGTCATCGACGTTTGAGGAGTTGAAACAGCTGATGCTTCTAGAACAATTTTTTAAGTGTACGGGCAGCGATCTGACGTTGAATCTTAAAGAGAAAAAACCAAGAACTCTTCAGGAGGCAGCTGAGATGGCTGACCTTCGGATGTCACTGATTCGTGGGTGCGGGTCTGCACAACGGAATGATGCAGGTAACAAGGGGCGCAACACTCCACCCCCCCGAGTCAGTGATACACCATATAACCATTACAACAAGAGCAACAATACTAAGTCTGACCATAAACCTAATACCGTCCCGTTTAAGAAGGGTCAGGGCCCTTCCCCACCTCAAGGGAAGCCCAAGGGGGAGTTAGAGTGTTTTCATTGTCATGAGAAGGGGCATTTTGCAAGAGCCTGTCCAAGCAAGCTACCTAATGCAGTTGTGTCTTTGGCTCGCAACATTGGGGTGTCCCCGAAGTCGTCTGAGTTTGCCCGGGGTATAACGTCAGAGGCTGGGACACAGCCAGTGGAGAAGAATCCGGAAGGCTCGAACCCTGTCCGAGATGTCTTTTGTGACCATCGAGGGCATGGCTGCGTGAAGTGGGCTGGTAAGAAGCATGGAGTTGAGCTGTTGCGAGA
The DNA here is from genome assembly GCA_032716605.1 of Paralithodes platypus. Taxonomy (NCBI): domain Eukaryota; kingdom Metazoa; phylum Arthropoda; class Malacostraca; order Decapoda; family Lithodidae; genus Paralithodes; species Paralithodes platypus. Next base: position 46,286,166 of record CM064567.1, on the reverse strand, counting down.
CACGGGTGCCTCTCAGATTTAATGAAGAACTTTACTGGTAGACCAATAAACGTGGCACGGGTGGTTGTGGTGCAGGGTATCAATGCTGTCAAGTCATACCCGTTGGTTAGGATGGAACTGGAGGTGGATGGTGTGACACGAGAGTTGGATGTGGGTGTTGTGGAGAACTTGTCTGTTGGGGGCGTCGACCTCCTCGGCAATGACTTTGCGGTGCCTACTTCTGAGGTTTCACCCTTAGTCGTTGCCAAGAAGCCGGCCAACGTGAGTAGGGAGGAACAGGAGTGGGTAGAGAAGTGTCAAGTACAACCTATGGCGTGCGTTGTTACTGGACCTCTTGCATCCAAAGTGTCACAGCCTATTCCTCAGTCTTCTGATCAACGGAGGAACGGTTGGAAGAAGATGGCTAATGTTGGTAACAGTTTGAAGAGTTTAGTACCAGCAGCTCTTCTTGGCAACTCAGTATTGGCACCATTGTTGGAGTCTGGAGAAGCCCCAGGACCTGCCACAGCTAGTGAGGAGGTAGGGCAGGAAGAGACTCCGAGGCAGCAACGTTATGCACAGAGAGAACAAAGGGTTGCTCAGTTTGATATTGGGGGAGGACTTGGGTTGCTTCGGAAGCATCTAGACAGGTTGGTTCCCTCAGATATTTGTAAACTGCAGTTGGATGATCCGGAACTTCAGAAGTGTGGTAATGGTGCTGTCGAGATCAAACACGAGGAGGGGGGAACATGTCTTGTGAACCTGTTGGAGGAGTTTGTGAGGCAACCACCTGAGCAGCCTACTGTCCCTGCATTTGTCTGCAGCGGCCAAGGTGGAGAAGGAGAGGGGGGCAGTAGGGCACAGGTGGAGGAGAGTAGGGATTATCATGTCTCGGCGGAGCAGTGGGCGGGGGACACGAGTCTGGTGGCTGTGGAAGCGCTAGAGCACCTGCCTGAGCAGCTGTGTGCAGCGCTCCAGCACCAGCTCGGTTCATACCCCACTGGTCGTGCCGAGCCGCTGAGCCTCACAACTCAGGCGGTGCAAGATGTTCCGCGGGCAGGTCACGTGAATGTTGGCCTCGTTGTTTCGGTGGTTCAAGGTGGGCGACGAGGCTTTGTCATGGTTGCCAGGTCAGGGTCGACCCATGGCTGCCAAGGATGGTGGTCAAAAGGAGGACTTTGAGCAGATTGGTGAGGTTGGCTGTGGCATAGAAGTGCCCAGTCGTCGCATAGCCTCCCAATGCTGCTCTAGTCGATTGCAACAGCCCTACCATAGACCGACTGTATCTGACCATGTCGCTAAAAGTGGTGATGCTGTGCAGGCAGATGTAGTCGTAAGGAATGCGGGGGTGCGCATGTACGGTATCGGTGGGGAAGCCTTAGCAATTGTGAACTATGGGAGTGACTGCACAGATGGTACTGATTGTCCCTCTCATGACCTGGCTGTCCTAGGGACGAAGGTGGAGAAGGAGGGAGACTACAGGTTAGAAGCTGCAGTCTCGGCTGGGTTGTGGAAGGACACTAGGATTGTTATTCTGCGAGATAAGTTGTTTTCTAGGATGTGGCAGTGCATCCACATGTTTGTTGCTTCTCCAGGCCTGATGTACGGGGTAGAATCCGACATGCAGGCTGGAGATAGTGCAAGGCTCAGTTTAATTCCCTACCGTATAAATCCTGCTCGACAGCCTGTGGTGCAAGCAGGGCTGGATTACGTGTTGACGAAGGGTCTGAGGGATAAGGAATGTCGTGAGTGGTCGTTGCCTGTAACTTTGCAACCTGTGTTAAGTGGCAAGATCAGTGAGTGTGTTGATTGCGAGAGTGTGTGTGCATTATCCCTGACAGACGCCTATACTTTATCGAGAGTTGACGACACCATAGACCGCCTCGGGGCTGCATCGCCTATCACGAAGGTAGAACTAGGGAAAGGTTATTGGCAGGCCCCGTTGCCGGAAAGAGCGAAGAGAAATGCCAGTCTTGTGTTGAACTGGGCAGTTTATCAGTGCCAGGTGTTGTGCTGCCGGAACACAAGTTGGATGTGTGGCATGCTAAGGGCACTGATAATGTTATGGCTGATTGTTGTCACAGGAGGGTTTGTTTGCAGGAGAATCCTCGCCGTTCAGTCAGTGTGTGTTGAGAGTGGAGTAAAATAGGCTTGCCCCTGTAAGTGCAGCCGCCATAAACATATTAAAAAAATCAAAAATCACATAAAAACTCTTTCTTTTGATAGTTAATTGTAAGTTGCCTATGTTATAGCTAAAGTCCTAAGTTGAACCTGTCTTTCACTTAGGAGGCTGGGTTCTGTGAAGCTCGCTCTGGGAGCATAGCAGGCTAAAATTATACTATTATGTTTGGGAGGGGTTATAAGATTTTCTTTATGTTGCTATGTTGTTTTATGTAAGATTGAGCTTTCCATTTCATTTCTGGCGGATTGGCAATGTGTGACGGGTCTTGTCGTCATTCTGCCTTGTCAGATATCGTGCTCGCCTAATGTTGAGCGTCCTATATCTTGGGCGGGGTGTGATGCCTGCCAGTTGGCAGAATCGCCTCCCGGTAGCCACTAGCACTCGCTAGGGCAGTGAAATGGGCAACAGTCTGTCTATAATGTTGTACTTTCTTTCTTGTGAATCGTCATGTCACAGGCAGGTCAGAAGTGGTCTTGGTTTTCGCCTGTGACAATGCATTGTATTTTATATCATGAGTTGAACATAAGATGCATTGTAGTGAAGGAGAGAGAGCGAGCGAGCGAGCAGGGTGGGGGAGGTGAGTGTTGCTTTTCCTCCTCCTCCCTCCTCCCTCCCGGAGGAGTTGCTCGCCCGCGTGGTCTTTTCTCTCGGTTTTGATTGGCTGGTGGTTCCTGGCGCCTTCTGCAGGCCTGCTGCCGGGTGACGTAGCAGCCTGTGATTGGCTGACCACCGTGCCTTTGTGTGGGATCCTGGAGGGGTCCAGAGGAGCTATTCTCCTCAGAGCTTTCCTGACTAGCATACCCTTCACATGTCCCTTGCCCCCTGTCTCCCAACTTCTACCTATAGAGCACTTTCTCTCTCTCTCAACTTCTTACCTCTCATTCTTCTACTCTATTTAATATCATAACTTCCCTTTGGTTCTGCACGATTTCATATATCGGCCATCGTATTATATGCTGAAGCTCTCAGATAAACATGTTTAGTTAGGCATTTTAGAAGGGTTACCAATTTTGTCTGTAGAGGTTGACACACTCACGGTGTCTCCCGTCCTGTATCTTGGTGGCCTGCTGGGGGATTTAATGCTAGACTAGGGATAAGGCTACTGGTTTTGTGATTTCCATGTGTACTAGGTTTTGTTGAACCTGTACAATCGCAACGGAGACGTGGGAATCCTAGGTGGTCTTTCTGACTGTGTACCTTGTGAGTTTAGCACTGTGTTGCGAGTGAGGGCTTTTGCCTCTGCCACCCAACACTGTGCCAACTCGTTTGCTTTGAATTTGAGAGGGTCGCCAGGAGAGAACCAGATACTAGCGATCTGGATCTCTCAAGAGAGCACCCCGTCAATTTACGTAATTTGGCCGCACAGCCTTAAGGACTTCGCTAGGCTACGAGCCGCTTGCTCAGCCATTGTTTCCTAGCCTACTACATCCCAGCTAGACTTTATTCGCCTAGCAGACACCAGATTTAGATTATAAACTCTTTCTGTGTGTATGCATTATTATTCACGGCATTTATTAGTCTAGGTTGTTGTTGAGTTGCAGAACCCTAGTAGGCTGTTTCGTTGATGAGGAAGTACTTCTTTTGCTGTTTGAGTTCCTACTATTGCGCAGTTTATTATTCCCGTGCCACTTAACCCTATAATGTCCTTACAATTGTCATATTCTATTCCTGCTTTATACTACAGTTCAAAATCCGATACGATAATCTTACCCCAGCATCAGACATTCTTCAGAAGATTCCTGCTCGATGCTTTGGGACTTTCGTTCACTTTCTTTAGTATAGGAGTGACAGTTCATTATTGTTTAGAGTAACTTTAAATATACCTTCTTCTAGTTTGCATTAAATCATTGCAGTGATTTAATTAAGATGTCTATCTTTTCCTAGTATATCTTATTACCGTAATTGTATGTTTGTTGTGATCAGGCTGTATCAGAGATCATCAGCCTGTAGTAGTAGTGCACTTATACTGAGTTATAGGATACCCCGTTATCGCAGATTTAACTCTGGAGGGTATAGGTGTTTTTGTGCGCCGGCATTATAAGTTCAGGGGTTGGATCTAGTGTTACCGTTGTGGCTGTGTGCTTTCCTAGTCCAATGATTAAGAGCCCTGTTTTATACGAGCTCCGGTCGTAACACTAAGTAACCCCGATTATTTGTATGAATGATACTTCATAACTATTACAGACCTATTTCACCGTTTTAGTAGATTATTTATGTACCAGTCAACCGTCTTTGAGTTGTTATTTTCGACCATTACTGCATCCCCTTTAACCCAAATATACCCTGGTCTTCAGTCTTATACCGAGGGATAAATTATGCAAATTTATGTATAGGCTACTCACACTATTCCGTACATATGCATCCGCTATACAACGTTTCTCATGCATTGTTTGGGCTTCTACATCGGATAATGGTCTTAAGGTACCCTACTGCCTGCCCGTGCTCAAGACAGTTTCTTGGGATCCGCTCCTGGAAAAAAAAACTATGCTACCTTTTTTCGTCGCTGGCCTGTACTCAACTGAGGTACTAAGGCAACATGAGGTAAACCTGTAGTTCAGTACATTCATTAGCCCAGAACTGCCTGACCTGTACTGAACACAGTTTCGTAGATAGTTCGGAAAAGGTAAGGTATACTTACTATACAGCATACTATTGGAAAGGCCCTGACTCCTATCCCACCTTTATTGCCTGACCTACAATGATTAAGGTGGCGTACTCACACTTTTGGTTGAGACATCACTGGTGGTCATCTTGAGGGCAAGATTCAAGTGTTGGTCTCTCCTCCTTCTTGTATTGTGGGAGGACACCAGCCGCGCGAGCATATCCCGGGTTGGCAGCTTGAGAGTCAGAAGGTCCTGGGGTATAGGCGCACATACACCCTTGTTGAATGAAGAATATGCGCACTATGTCTTCTTGTGACGTCTTGTACTTCTTCTTCTTCTTCGGTCTTTTCTCTCTACGTATATATCAATTACTATATGGTAAGCTGATTGATAGAAAACTGGCAGTCCCTCATGACAGAAAGTGAACCAAGATGATCTACTAGGGTAACCCGGATAAAAGTGCTTCACGGTAGCCTACATGTAAATGTGTGTAAGGGAGAAGAATGTGATATTATACCGAACATTGTACGAGTATAACGTAGTAACAGAATAACAGAGTGTCACACACCACCGGATAGGCCATATGCATTATGTCTGTATATTGATATATAACTTGTGTATTGTGATCCCAAGTTGAACTTTAGTTTATAACGATGAAGGTAGCTTTAGGATGGCGTTTGGACTTTGTATTTTTACGTGGGTAGGGGGAACTACAGATTTTTCACATTCTGTAGTTTTGATTGTTGTGCCCCAAGCTGCCTGGCCAAACAGCCCCAAGGCCCCGAGCAAGGCCAGAACCCTCCCTTCCGACCACAATAAAGCCTGGGTGACCGAAGCCACTCCATGGCGGGGAGCTGAGGAGGGTGCGGAAATGGCGGGGAAACCAAAGGACCATCCAGGGTCCTGCCCCACAGCAATTATGAGGAGAAAGTTGAGAGGGAAAGGGAAAATGTGACCTTTGGCTTCCAATTTTGGTAGATTGGGAGGTCAATCCACGGAAGAGACACCGTCACTTGAGAGCTAGAAAATATATAAGTAAAAGGAACAGTCAGAGTGACCTATGGGTATGATAGAGATCGCTCAGTTCTCACTCTGATAGACCAGTCCATCACCAACATTCTGTAGTTCTGGTGATCGGTTGGCTGGCTCTGACATGGTGGCTCTTCTGGCTGAGATGTCACGTCTGGGGCATCTCTGGACAAGAAGGGCACATCTCTGGGTGGCAATCCTTTGGGTGGTTGATTCTGAGGTTTTTCAGACCGCAGAGCTGTTTTTAGTGGTTGTATTTTCCTTCTTTGCAGCATTTAGAGTTGGGGCATCTGGCCGGTGGTAGCTGGAGTGGTGTTTATGAGGAGGTAATGTGTTGGGTGGTGATGTTTGTGGGCCCACGTGTCGGGGCTTCCCTCCGCTTCATGTTTTCTTCCGTTTCTGTGGTGGTAGCGAGGGCATCTGGATGGTTTGTCGTTGTCTCTGTATTATTAGCTGATTCGGTCTTTGGTGAGTCTTGTGAGGGTGGCTGGCAGATTCTAATTCCTGCCACATATCACCCTGAACTGTCCCCCTGTAGGTCCTATTCATATCACATATTCATACATCCCTGACCCTTGCTATCACCTTTACCTCTCTTTTAGCATGACAGTTTGCGTAATTTACAACTCCATCATCTCATCAAACACTCAATATCCAGTTGTTGATTTATCATATGCCAATATCTTATTTTCGGTTGGACCCTACCCCTACTTATCATTTCTTACTATCCATGTACATTTTGTGTGTGCATATATATATATATATATATATATAATAAGATATTGGCATATGATAAATCAACAACTGGATATTGAGTGTTTGATGAGATGGAGGAGTTGTAAATTAGGCAAAGTGTCATGCTAAAAGAGAGGTAGGCTATTGTACGGTGACAGAAGTGAATTATAATACGATATGAATCCATTGACACTGTATCAATATGATTTCCTTCCATGTGATAGCAGTGTAGATTTACATGAATTGGGATATTAACCCTACCTGTCTTCTGAGTAGTCAGATTCGCGTTGTGACCGAGGCCTATTTAGACTTTGTATGAGTTCTGAAGATAATTCGTAACTATATATATATATATATATATTATATATATATATATATATATATATTAGGGTGTCCCAGGCTTGTATTAGTAGAAAATCAAATAATGATATCAAGTCCAGCACATGCTGCCCTGGTTCCTTGTGAAATGAAAGTGATTCCACCAAATTTTCGTGAAAATTGGGCAATATTTAATGGTCGCGCAAAACGAACGTTTTGATAGCTCCTCCAAGATTCGACCCATTATCTGCATTCTGATCACTCTATCGTGTTCGGAAGAGCCTAGGTACAGGGAAACGAATGTGAAATATTTGTTATGGTGTCCCAAGAAACCGACGTGTATATCGGACCACACTCGCAGCACATGTTGCCCTTGTTTTCCTGTTGTGACAAGTTCAAACAGGAAAACACTATCAGCTTGCTCTCTTCGTCTTTTTACTGGTCGTGCCATTTTGTTCAGTTTTCTGCTTGGCGTATGAAGAGTGAGGTAGTTGTGGCGTGTTGTCGTTGTCGCCCTTTTGGTGGTGTCCTTTGTGTCGGTCTGTTTTCTCACTACATCTATATTACAACTATCGTTAGTGTGTGAACTTAGTAGATTTTAAGTGTGTGACTGCCGTATCCCTTGTATTTCCATCACATATAAATAATGTAGCTAATGCCTATGTATGTATTTATCGATGTCCCTGCATTGGGACGGCAAAGTTGTTACCCAGTCTAGCGGATGAAAGAGTCATTGGATGAGAGGGTGGCCAGTCTTAGGTGTCGCGGGGAGGATACGGAGGAACTTCTGGGTGTTCCTGTGTCTGCAGACGGGACAGGACAAGCTGTTGCGGCAAACCGCCTATTAAAGCTGGTGCTGGGGGAAAGCAGCTTGGAGGGGCAACACCATTGGATGGCAATTCGACACGACAGCGGCCAACACGGGGATGGTTCAAGGGAAGCGTGTATCAGGATTGAACGTGCACTGGAGAAGCCCCCGGTGTGGTTGGCATCCCACCACCCACTTCCTGAAAAGTTGTTCTGAAGGATGTCTTCGAGGCTGCATGGGTCCATCATCTGGCCCTAACATCGCCCTTTTCAAGAGGCTCCAGAATCGTTGGCCTAATCTTTGAACCAGAAGCCGACCACAGCCCGGACACCGACCGCTCTGTCATCCGACGAAGAAAGCTCACCGCCTTGAGGATGCTCGGTCACTTGAAACGTCTGCTTGAACTTTGGAATCA